>OZ007577.1:38248977-38413977 GCA_963931925.1 Onchidella celtica
TAGCTGTCTTGTGAAATGTGTTTGAATAGGGATTTGGGACGGGTGAGGGAGCGATGATAGAAAAGTTGGAGCCTAAAGAGGGCCATTGCCTGAAAAAAAGTTGAGAACCACTGGGTTATAATAACTCAGGACAGAACATTAGCCCCCAGAAGCCTTGGATCTTTGCCCTTGAGCGCCGTAAATATGAAAAGCTATCTTTGAATCATATTGAAGTGGGGAGTTGAGCAAAAGGGTGAGGTTGATATATTGTGAATGTTTCTTTATCTTTGAGCTATTAGCTTGTTGGCCGTCAAGGGATTAATGTCGTGATTTGTTGCAAGAAGGATATTAAAAAGAGAAGAAAAAAAACGTAAGTTGAAAAGCGATATAATTATGTAGCTTTTTCTTTTGTTTGTTTGTTTCTTGTTGCAGTTTTTCTTTCAGTTTCTTCCTTAATTTTGGAGGAAGAGGGGTAGAGAAAAAGAGAGGGGGAAAGAGATAGGTTGGGGTGGCGGTGTGTGATTTCTTCTGTCTTCCCTCACCTCACCACTCTCACCCCCTTTTGTGGGGGGGGGGGGGGGGCTTTCTGTATCTATCGTCATGCTCGTTTGATAAATGCTTCTGCCATTTTTTAACTGTCCGTGTAAATGTGAAAAGGCAGTGTTATTATTTGGCTATTTGAAAAAAAACTCTCCGTTTTCCTGTTATTATATTTCCATAGGAAGATACATGTCAGTCATGGAAGTATTCGAAGTGTAACACAAGATATTGATATCAGCTCAATTTGCGCCCAAAAATGACTGAGAGGCATATTTATATGAGTTCGATGGTCCATACAGTACGTGAATAATTTAGTCTTGTAAATTGATGAGAGTTGTAAATAAATAAAACCCAACTTTTCGGCCTTGACTACCAAATGTTTCATAGCTTTCATGCATGGACGTGATCAGCAATTTTGCTCAGCAGAATATAATTGTGGTGCTTTGTCTTTGCAGGTCAGTATTTTTATTTATCATAAATCGAATGTAAAAAAGGAGGACGGACGAGTTCATTGGAAAATAATAATTTGTCAATGACATTTCTGTTTAGTTTCTATAAATAAAAAATTAAAAAAATAGGAAGACGAAAAAAACATTATTCCTGTCCGTTTTCCAAACAGTTGTTTAACTCTCGCATTTAGACCTCTTCTTAGTTTAAAATACAGACCGACTTAAACGAGAATCGAACTTCAGTGCTAACAAATTGTCAAAGCAGCACGTAATTATTTAAGTAATAAGTTATATTTTACTAGATGAGCTACCGGGCTTTGCCCAGAATAAACAATCATGTGATCCCCCCCCCCCTCCCTTAGTATAATAAAACGAAGTGGTTATTTTCAAGGCATGCCTTGGAACTAACGCCAGCGTTATTTTCAAGGCATGTTTCATTGACCAATCAGAAGCTGTTTCAGTATTTCTAAACGTGGAGCCTTAGACTGTGCATTGTCAGACTGATATGTAACGACGTGAGGGTCTAGTCAGTTTGTATCATCGAGGCCGTAGGCCGATGTTCGTCTGGGTAGTAGTCAGATTGACATATCAGGGAATGCCGCCGGGGTAGCTATGTATTGTTTATTGGACTCAAGGTATGCCTTGGAACTAACGCCAGCGTTATTTTCAAGGCATGTTTCATTGACCAATCAGAAGCTGTTAAGGTATGCCTTGAAAATAACGCTAGAGTTAGTTTCAAGGTATGCCTTGTAAATAACGCCTTGCATAATAAAAGTAATAAACTACAGTTTTGCTTCAGAACTCATGCGCACCACAACATTACGCACCAAACTGAACGCTTGATACGGTAACTTTTTATGACATGCACGGTACTATATATACTACGAAACAAACATGCAAACTATACAGATGTTACATAGCAATAAACATTGTTATTTTTTTAAAAATACATGCTTGAAGTAACCAACTTTTAATTTTCGCCATCATCTTCCTTATCTCAATTGCCACCTTCCTGCCAAATTTAAGGCCTGAAGAGTGTATAGTTTTGTCAGTTATCATGCCAAAGGTTGCAAGTTACTGAAATATATAATAGATTATAATAATGTAACAAATGGGTGCCGTTCTTGCTGAATACCTAACAGGGATCAGTTGAAAACTTTTTACGAGATCTCAACACCAGTTAATTTCTCCGAACTCAAGTTTCATTTCTCATTCCTGGAACAATTTGTAAAAACCCTTCGTTTTATGCTAATTACCCAATTAGCCACTCACAAGTAATCATCTTTGCACTAGCTGTTCCTGGTAAGAAAAATATTGACATGTTTGTTTTGACAAGAATGTGACAGGTCTGCTAAGCATTAAAAATGTTAAACTTTGTGTAAAATCTACAATGGGGGTCCATGAGTACAGCCAATTGCAGGCAGAGAATTGATTGCTGTTTGTTTTGAAAGAATACCAAACTCATTTGTTTCTTGAACATGTAACATTTCACCGCAGAAAGAAAGTAACACCATGTGTGTTAAAATGTAAACTGGCTATTCCAATATATCTCCTGCGGAAGATTGACCTGCCGTGGTGAGGGCTAAAACTGTTCTGTTCATGTTCTTGTATTTCTTCGTGTGATTTTTTTGTGATTCTTTTTTTCATTGCACCAGATGAAAGCCTGTCATTTCTCTCCTTTTCACGCTTATAGAATTGACTGTAGACGTTTTTTGGTTATTTCTAAGGCGCGGCTTTACAAAATACAAAATGCATCTCTCTCTCTCTCTCTCTCTCTCTCTCTCTCTCTTTCTCCCCCCCCCCCCACCTCTCTCTCTCCCTCTCTCTCTCTCTTTCGTTCTCCCCCCTCTCTCTCTCTCTCTCTGTCTCTATCTATCTATCACTCGCTCTCTGTCTTAAAGTTTTGCCTGGTCTTTTCATATAATTCTTGTAAAATAACCAGAGAGTTGTTGAAAATAAATTCATTCCGTAGTCTAAGAGAATGACAGAGCTTAATTTAGTTTGATGTTTAACTGTGTTGGAAACGTATTATTATCATTCATTGACGTGGTCTTCACGACTATTGTCATTAACAAGTATATAATATGGCGTGTATAATCAGCGTGTCCCTTTAATGAATAAGGCGCAACACAGTCATATCTATCACGTAAACCGTGTAAGTGAGAAGATCCTAATTTAACACGAAATTGTGTTGTTGTTTTTTTACAAGGTTTTAACAAACGGTTTACAAGAGAAAAGTGTTACACATAAAATGCATTATTTATATTAAATATATTTTTAGGAATAAAAATAAACATTTGAAATATTGTGTTACCCTTCAATCAGTAGACGAAATATAATTCCTTCAAGAATTTCATAGAATATTTGGTGAAACAGATTTGTCATTGGCGGTCGTTGTGAATACACTTGTGCGGTGCCAAGGTAGGGCTAGCGATATGAGGTATGACTAATGTATTTGCATACTTAAGTCTGTGTAGTGAAGTCTTGAGTGTGTCCCAGCATGCTTGACACTTTTAATCAGATTAGTAAGCAGTAAAACTTTGACAAGTTTTGAGACCGCCTGGACTTGCATTGGCGTGTAGTGCTCGCGTCCACCTTCATGGTTGGTACAATGTTTGTGGACATAAAGCGACCTTAGTTCATGTATGTTCTATCTCCGTTTTCTCAAAAAACTGGAGGTCTTTTAGTATGTAGAAGAGGTACAGCAGATGAACACTTTGACACTTTTTTAAATGTGTTGTGGCATTTACCAAGCCGTTTCACAGTTCCGATTTATTCAATCTCCTTATCATAGTACTAAAGCCGCAGACGTTTAACGTTGAATTTCTCTGTTGTGCGAAAAGTGGAGTTGGAACAGACAAGAAGTAAGATCGCGATAATATTTTTTCTCCGTGTCATGGCACAATGCTTGAACATGATGTCATTTTCGTCCAGCAATGTGACAGTTTTTATGGTTTATCAGTGGGACACAGTCTTCTTTCATAAATTAGATTTGATACAATATTGATGACAATCATCTGTTTCTTCCTGGCTCTCAAATGACCATCAGCATGAGTCCTTAACTTGGCTGACCACTGCTGTTTTGCAATGCTCCCGCTGGAGGGTGGGAGAAAAAGGGCCGGGCAGTTATTGACGGAGTTAGGACTATGCAAAGTTTACCTGGACTTCCAAACAAAGAACATTGCTGTGCATAAAGCTCAGTGAAGGCACTGTCTTCTGTACGAAGCACACTACAGGCCTGTTTACACTGGTAGGTTTTAGGAATAGATAAAAGGAATTTGGGACTGTGTGGGAAGAACTCTCCTGGCTTTCGGTCTTTTGCTTTCCGATTTCCCCCTTCCAAACATGACCAAAACAAACGATGCGCATCGCTTCTCATTCAGAAAACGGACCAGTGTAAACAAACAACGTCTCGAAGGGGGAAATCGGAAAACAAAAGACGGAAAGCCAGGAGAGTTCTTCCCACACAGTTCCTCATTCCTTTTTTCTTTTCCTAAAACCTACCAGTGTAAACAGGCCTTAACCCAGGAGTGTTGTTATGAGAGTAAGATACGTCGTCAAAGCTGAAGTTTTCAGGGTCCAAAGAGTCCAAGACAAACGTGTTTACTTAATAACTCATTTACAGCTTTTTGTGACTCAGGGGTGACGTAGAACTGAACCCTTCAGTTGAAATATCAGTTAACAAACAGGAGAAAAGATCGTCTGACAGTTGTGTCCATCACTTAACTAATCCTTCACTTTACTTGCATGCACTATCATTACTAGGGAGAGATTGAATAATCAATATTATTCCATTTAAATGATAATAAATCAAAACTAAGGTCTGTTTTAAAGGAACGATGTTACGGGAACAGGATTCCATATTTGTGCACAACAACGAAAAAACCGGACCGGAGCTTCACGGTGACAGCAAAACCTTAATACAGTAGCCCATATTAAGATGCGGAGGAGATTTATTTCTAAAAAAAAAAAAAAAAAGGGAAAGAGTGTGAAAGAGAAACATATTGAGCGAAACTCTTGCACTCCCATCTCAGCTCATCGCTTTATCCACCACACTTCACGCCCACTAATTACCTGGCCTAAGCTGCTCCCACAAAGTTAGAGATTACCTTTACACACCGTCAGGAAATTACTAAAATAGTCAATATTTACTTACCCGAAATGTTCCTTCATTATCATCTTCTTTCCTTTGCTGTTCCGACCAGTATTTTCCCCCGCAAGTTTAAATTATCCTTCCTAATCTCCTGTCATGTTAGTATTTACTATCTTTCGGCGTTCTGCAACGATAATTGGGCTTTTCAAAAGTCAACAGGTTAAAACGCGAAAAAAATCTAGGCCTGTGAAAGTTTGTTCTCAAGGGAGGGGAGTTTAACCCTGTCAGTATTAGCAGGGCCGGACTAAGACCTTTAGAGGCCCCAAGCACTTCGAAGATTTTGGTGCCCCCATATGTATACGCAGTTCAAACTATAAACAAAACTAAATCATAAAATAAAATGTTATTTTTCAAAATGAAACAAGACTTATAGTAAGATGGAAAATCATATTTATTTTTCCATACTTCCACTTTATTTTTCATTAGAAAGGTTTTCTTCTACTTTTTTTTTAGTTGCAAAGTCTTTGATCAGATCCTCAAAACTAATCTTGCGTGACACATGTGCTCCTAAAAAGCATCACGGCAATTATGATTTTTTACATTTAAGAATAAAATAAGTGAGTCTTACACGCGTTTGAGTTTTAGTTTGGGTTTAATGGCGTGTTGGCACGATAACGGCCACTTTGCGCCGTTCACGGTTTTTTTCGTTATCTCTCTTTGGGCTAGCTTTCAGCCTTCAGTTGCCTGTAGGTAAGATCAGATAAAAGTAAAGTTAAAAAGCTAACGGGAAAAGACCTGTACTGTAAAATATGTCTATGAATTTTGTAAATATGATAAAAGTCTGTTAAATTCATTCGACCTCTTTTCAGAAGCGACAAGATGCGTTGCGGGTCAACGTCAGAAAATAATTCTTTCATGGACCCGCAGGCATTGTGTCTTCTTCGGATATGCAAGAAGTCCACACATTCAGTTAAAATGTGTTTTATTGATAGTTGGCAATTGCATGCCACACATTCGGGGGAATCTCCCCCCCCCCCCACCCCCACCCACCCCACCCCTCCACAAGCAAAAAACAGTGTGAGAGGTGGGTATGACCCACACGGAGTCTACTAAGGACAGTTTCATGTCTCCGAGTTTGTTGAGAGGCATGGGACCGCTGTCCAAGTAGATCTTTGACAGTGTGTAGTTTATTTGATGTTTGTTGGTCCCATGTTTCCTGCCATTTAGTTTTAATGAAGTCTTACACGCCAGCAGATACTTTAGTTTTTCATTTACTGTGAGATCCTCCTTTTTTGTGGACCTCGGTTTAGCTGTACCATTTGCAGTTTTGCACTATATGGTCCATTGCAAATCTGGTAATAAAATATTTCTGTGATTGACCCCCCCCCCCCTTCCCCTTGATGCCCTAAACACGTGCTTATTTTGCTTAATGGTTAATCCAGCCCTGAGTGTTGGCACTGCATTGCTGGGAAATCTTTACTGCTCCATCGGTTATAAATTTCGGCCGTCCACTAGCCACTAGTAAGTTTGAATATCAGGTCAATATGATGATTTGGGTTCACACTGACTGTGCAGAAGTAACTGGAATAACTTGAGCTGGTAGCGTACTGAGTTTTGCCTGTTTTGTCTTGGTTTTTGGTGTGACTTGTGGACTGAAGAGTTAGATGGGACCTCGCCCACTGGTGAGAGCGATGAAAAAAGTCTTTTGCTGGGTTTTCATGTGTACGGAAACGGTAGCGGCAAACGGAAACCTCAGAAACCTTTCAAGTGTCGTGAAACAGAAAGAATGGTTCCGTGTGCACGGAAAATGCCGATTCCGTACACATGGAAGCACTCTTTCTTTTTACTAACTGATGGATTTTTGACGTTTCCGTTTCGGCACACATGAAAACACAGCTTCCCCATGAGTTCGGGCGCGTCAGAACTGTTTGAGTCCGCTAGCGGAAAGATGGTCTTAGCGCACTCATTGAGTCAAAACCGACGTAAAACAGAATTATGCGCTAAAAGCCACAAGGTAGGCCAATATGATGGAACTGATTCCAGAAAACCCAGCCTTTACGCCGCCATTAGTAGGTATTCCAAACTGACCTGCTGAGGTGGAAGAAAATGGCTGCTTGCGGGGCGAAAACGGGATTTTGCACTGTCTTATATCGCTGGTTTTTGGGTTCAGTGTTAATTGTTTTGCAGTCAAAGTTATATAAAAGTACTGTATGGCATTTTCTCTTTTCAAACCTATATGTTTCAACACACAAAAGCTATTTGATTTAATCGAGAAATGGATTTCAAAGATGTTAGTCATTCCCGGGTTTGTCGCATTAGTCAAAATCTTAACCTCTCCAGCAACAACATACAAAAAAAAAAAAGAAGAAGAAATAAAAAAACAACCCACAATTCAACCAATGAATGTATCGATAGCGACTAGACAATGGCAGGGCTTAAATAAAATGGACACGGCGTGGCGACATGGCACAGCTGGTGGTTTCAGGTGGACACAATCGATTCCCGTAGCCCCTGGCATTCATCAGCGTGTTCTAAATCTCTTTCTGGTGGTTCCGTCGATTTCCAGACAGTAAACAAGAAACGAAATTTTAGTGTTTTCCTGGACCGCAAATCTCCAGCTGTCTCTGTCTCCTGTCTGTGTGTAGCTGGCTAACTAAACACGTATTACAGTACCCAGAGCTAGGAATTAAGAATGCATTATTCGCTGGCCCTATCATGACACGACCTTCGTTCTTGTGTGTTCTATCTGCATTTTCTGAAAAACTGGAAATCTTTTAGTTAGTACAAGAGATATTAACAAATGTACACTTTCACACTTGTTTAAAAAATGCGTTGTGGCACTTACCAACCTGTTTCACAGTCCCGGTTTATTCTCACTTCTTGTCATAATAACTGAAGCCGCAAACATTTAACGTCGAATTTCTCAGTTGTACAAAAAAAGTTGAGTCGGAACAAATAAGAAACAAGGTCGCGTCATGAAACCGTACAAGTGCGAAGAACTAATTTTACAGTGTGGGGGAAAAAAACTATTTTGTGTGAAATTTATTCTTTAACTTAGATACATTTTAGTTGTAATAATTTGAAATGAGCATGTGGTACTCCTCATCAATCAGTACAGAAAGTAAGTTCTTTCAATGAATTCACAGAATGAAATGTTGTTTGTTGTAATGAGCCTGTTATTGGGTGTGGTAGGTAAATATTGTATTGCTGCGTTACTGATCTTGTGGACAGCATCCGCTGCTCATCGCTATTTTTTTTTTTTGCGGAAAAGTATATATTTAAAAAAGTAAAACACTCTTTGCCCCTGCGTTACCTGCCTACAGCTTCTGTTCTTCTCTGCTCTTTACCGCTGTCTGTTTCGCATGTCAGACTTTTTATGTACAGACAGTTAGCAAGATACAGCTTTCTACATTATTTTACATGGAGTAAGATATGTCTACCATACATGTATGTGCTCTTAAACGCTCTGTGGAAGTGAATTTCCCTCACAGAATAATAAAGTGATTCTTATCTCATCCTATATTTGACAAGACGGAGTTGTCATCTGCAGTTGAGAGCTAATGCATTTTTGCGGTTTCAAGATAGGACAAAGGTATGATAATGTTCCTGTTTCCTTCTTGTATATGGGTGGATGGGTGAGGAAATGGAATGTGGAAATACATAAATGAAGGGATGTGATATGAGGTGAGTTAGGGAGGTATCAAGGCTAAGCCCGGAACGACACAGTCGGCTGCTGGCAGACAAGAAGTGCACAACAAAATTTCCTATATTTTCTGAGTAAATCCGGGAAGACCCTATCATACTGAGCCTGGTCAGACACAGTCAGCCCCAGCCATTATTTCATTGGTGTATATTTTGCTGGCAGCATCTGATTGTGTCTGGCCGGGCTTCGTATGGTAACCCCCTATATGTAGGGTTAAGTTGTAACCATGCTCTTAATCTGTTTCCCTAATCTTGTACAAGACAATAGCTGGACACTCACGTTTATTTGAAATACAGAAACATAGCCTCTTCAGTATTTTCTATGCAAGCGAATACCTCATATTCTTGTTCAGCCTTACAACCATGGGTTTGGATCACCTTGTACCAGTCTAAACAAACAATGCAACCGGGAAATGCCAACCACGGCTCATTTATTACACCATAGGCGATCAGGGATTCTCGAACTGGCATATTTTGTGACACTTCCGTTTTCTCGGCCGCTCGGAGAACCATTTACAGGTGTTTCCAAACTAAAGATTACATGAATGATGTGATGTGATGATGTTCGTCCATTGTTGTCGATGATGACCATGGCTTCATCTTCTGTTAGTTTGGGGGGTGTTTTCTAAGGTGGCTGATGAAGTCCAATCTGGGCACGGAACTGTCTGCCACATATTGCGCACTTCGGGCATATGGGTGGCTGGGAAGAAAAGCTAGCTGCTCGTGCTTTCTGCCTTGCTCTTTTGATTTCAGCGGATGCCTTGCGGCGTTGAATTATAAATAATAATATACACTCTAATTCAAATAGGCTGGTTTGTTGTTTTTTTGTCTGATGAAACCAAGGTGCAACGAAGTAGGTGTTGATAAGTAACAAATTGAGAATCATTTTGGTAGACATTTGGGCAAGTCACATGATCAAAGGCACTATAATGCATGCAGGAGATATTCCCCCTAGGCCCCTGGTCTTGTCTGAGCTGTCTGGCTTGGCACAAAAATAAACATTTGACATCTGCCCTTGGTGTTAATCTCGATTCGTTAATGTGTCATGTTACTGGAAGATATAACAAACATTCTATGTTATGGGTTCACATCTATTAGAAAGGCGTGCAGGGATGGAAATCAGAATAATTTGAAGATTCTTTGATTTGGTGATTGAACTCTGGTAAAAGAAAAGTGTCTGCGTGTGTCTCTCTTTGGCGGGAAGAGGAGAGAAAGAGATCAGCCAAAACAAATGTTATGATAACCATCATTTTGGACACATCTGGGCAACCAAAGCCATTTGGCACCGTGAAGTCTGTTTCAGCCGCAGATTTCCTACAGTTCGAGCATCGTTCATTATTTCTTGCCAAGTGTATGAAAAACGTACCGGGGAGATTGGGGGTGGGGAGTGGTTTAAAATCGCCAAAATGGAAGGTACAGACTCTGCGGGTGGGCCCTTACCTGGAGTCGATCCGTATCAAAACCACCACAAAGTTTGTGACACCCTCAGTGTAGATATGCAGTCTGCATTAGCCAGGGTCTGAAATTACCCGATGTAAAATGCAGCCCGGTTTCAGATTATATAAAGTTATACTCTGCAGGATTAACATGTGGATTGTGATACACAAAATGATTTCTACTCTCTTTCTATATGAGTGTGATTGTCTGTGTGTGTGGATCTGTGTCTGTGTATGTTTGTGTGTATATGCGCATGTGTGCGTGTGTGTAAATGTGTGTGCTAGGTGTCTGTGTGCGTTTAATCATATTATACTGGAGCTTGAGGCTGAACATGTAGGCACTTTAAACTTCATTACTAGGGGACCGAACGATGTTAAACTTTGTGGACTACCTCAATTTTTTACCATAAGTTATGTGGACACGTCCATTTTGAACAAAATGTAGTCTTTATTGTTGTTTAGTTACTTTTTCATGGGCCGCACAAAAGAGACGCATTTTCATCGAGTAGAAAGGAAAATTATGACTTGAAACTCCGTTAAGACTACATGCCCGCTTTTCTACGAACTGCACTTTAACTAGTAATAAAAATAATCATAATAAATATATAACATTTATATAGCTCTTCATCCCGTAATACAAGCACTTGGCAGACATTCTTTTACTGACATTCAATTCAACAATACAAAGAACATACCATTATTAAAACATGTGCGTGACAACGGTCAGAAATAGCTGTGGTTGTATTCTATTAATTGAAAATATGTGTGCCCTGATGTATCTTGAACATTCGAGGATATATATATATATATCTTATTATAAAAAAAAATAGTGGTGGGAGTAGTTCATTGTGGTGCAATTTAGCCCCTTTTTTTGCTCGACGCTACAGCCTAAATAACAGTTTCAAAAATTCTAAAATTAGTTTTCTTAAGTGTCAACTAATCCGGGTCAATCGCTTTTGTACCAACCGATTGTGTTGATTCAAGTTTCAGGTATTTTCAAATAAAAGTTGTAAAAATGTAAAATACAATGATCTTTGTTTTGGCTCCCTGTAGTCAGCCCATCGCACCAGAAATGATGTTAATACGCGTTCACTTCCGTGCGCACAGTTTCCCTATCAGAAATGAGTGAGTAGTGCTCTGGAGCGCATGCAATTAGTAGTGAGACTGTAGATTATGGGAAGCTTTGTAGACCCAAAAGAGGGAGAGAGAAAGAGAGAGAGATAGAATCGTGGGTTCACAGGTTTATCCCGGATAATGCCGGGAACTTCATCTAGTATATATATATATATGTATACATGTATACTGGGATTTTTGCTAAGGGCGCGTTGTCTAGTACAAATAAAGAAAATACTAAGTTATGTTCATTGTTAAGTAATGGTTAATTATGTACAATACTAGGCGCCCCTAACAACAACCTTATCTCGTTGGTTTCAAAGCAGCGGATTCCAGGTCCTGGGGCTGTGACAAGAAAATGATCGTGTATAAAAAAAACCGAGAGAGATTCCTGGAAAACACGTCTTGTTGGCACTCGGGACAAAAACGCCACAATTTACAGTCAACAAACACCTCTGGGATTTAGCCTTACAACTGAATTCCTGTTGATCGATTTTAAGTACGGTAAAAACGTTAAAACTTTACCCCAGCGCCATGTTCGCAAGGTAATTTCCGTCACAGAACTTCGTTGGTGCATAGATCAAAGTCTTGTGTGGCAGGATTTATGAGACATCTTTTAAAAAAATATGTTAATACCTTATCTTCTTTCACACTCACTTTTTTTTTAATGCCCACTCCATTGAACAACTTTTAAGACATTTGGGCTGGGAAAGTATTCAGTTTTTACCTTGTAATAAAATAAAATCGAAGGAAAAAAACAACAAAATTCATCATTGTGTTTGATAAACAGATTCCGAAATATCTTCGTGTGAGGTCCGGGACTCTAATGCCAAGAATAAGGACTACTGTACAGTAAAGAAAGACTATTTTGCAGAAATGTTGGAAACTCTTCCGAACATCTTATTGGGGTTGTTCAGAGTAGACAGCGAGAAATCACATTTATTTCTGAGGATGGACGGAATCTTTTAAATATGGTCTCTGTGTGCATGGTGTGTTGGGGGCATGTTTACAACCCCAGTAAATATTTCTGTCAAATCGCTCTTTGTCTCGAGGCTTTACAAAAACTTCAAAACGTTTTTTTTTGGGGGGGGGGCATCTATAAAGTACGTACACTTGATTTTGACTTTTTTTTTTTATCCCCTCCCCCCCCCCACACACACACACACCCGGCCCATTTCGATTTAATACGCTTGACCTCACATGCAAGTCGCGTCATCCTCGCTTGTCCAGTTTATTTTATTGTGACCAAAAGAAACGATAAGTCGTACAAAATTATAACCCAGATAGAAAGATAGAGTAGGTTCCACTATATAAAATGATGTTAAAAACGTGAATTTGACCCAGATGATGTATACGGTCATTTTCTCATTACACGACGGGTCTGTTATCAGTGTTCATTGGTCTGGTTCCTTGCTTGTTTGCTTATTGTTTCTTGTGGTTCTTTATTTTTTCAATTTCTTTTCGGAGAGAGAGAGAGGAAGAGAGAGAGAGAGAGGGGGGGGGGAGGAGGGGGCTCTTTCTCTCTCTTTCTCTCTCTCTTCCTCTCTATATCACTTTCTCTCTCTTTCTCTCTCTCATTCTCTCTCTCTTTCTCTCTTTTCTCTTTCTCTTTTCTCTCTTTCTCTCTCTCTCTCTATCTATCTCTCTCTCTCTATCTATCTATCTGTCCATGTATGTATGTATGCATATATGTATGTATGTATCTATCTATCTATCTATCTATCCATCCATCCATCCATCCATCCATCCATCCATCCATCTATCTATCTATCTATCTATCTATCTATCTATCTATCTATCTATCTATCTATCTATCTATCTATCTATCTATCTCATCTATCTATCTATCTATCTATCTATCTATCTATCTATCTATCTATCTATCTATCTATCTATCTATCTATCTATCTATCTATCTATCTATCTATCTATCTATCTATCTATCTATCTATCTATCTATCAGTTTCTGCTTTGCTCGTCTTCGTTTTCTTCTTTTGATGCTGATTAAATTAGTACACAATTACAAAGGCTCATTTTGAATCACCACGCGATTGAACATTTGATCTGTACCACAGTTTCATGACCTTTAATTTCATTTCCAGTCGATTCTAACAATAAATAGAATCGCCCGGTCAGTCTCAACTGTAATAAAATGCCAGTGTTTACAATGAGGGCGGTCGACCGGGGCCTTCCAGTAGAGGAAACTCGACAGCCCTTTAATGAAAGTAGTGCAAAGCAAATACGAGATTCCAGCCCGTACTTATATCAGAAGGACGGAAATTGAACTTTTGACGTGGCCTGAGGTTTTAATGAAGTTCGGTGGGGTTTGTTCAGTCATGAAACTTAGTGGAGTTCAGTTCCAAAACATACCATCTAAAGCAGTGGTTCTGAACATTTTTGTCCCACGCCCCACTTCAATTTTTCCACACTAAAAAAAAAATGTGTGTGCCCCTCCATGGTCGGGCAAATTCAGTATTACAAAGAGATATTTAAAACTATTTATATATTCAGTATACACGTATACATTCAAAGCAGTTTTAATATAAACTTTATTGCAAGTATTGTTCCTTACTTCAGAGAGAGTTAAAATACGCCATGAGATTCAGATTTCTGTGAAATTTCCCTACCCCTTATTCTGAAGTCCTTCGCACCACCAAAATATTGCCATGCCTCCCCCCCCCCCCCCCCCACTTTGGGAAACACTTAATCTAAAGTGTCTCCTTTCGTACGTGCGGCTTGGTTTTAAAATCTGTGTGATCAGGTTTAAACCTGAATATCTCTTGTCTTTATTTCAAAGTGAAAGTGGATATTCGTGGTATTTCTACCATGCAAAGACTACGAGAAGAACACTTAGATATATATATATGAAGTGGTTGTGGCCTGGCCCTTATAGAGTTGAAGGAAGTCAGGGGCCAGAACACGTGTTAGATGGGAATTCTTCTCGTTTACATCGTCACAGTTGCCTAGACTGCATGCAGTAACTAAAAATTTCGAAATTCTACATTCAAAGTCGCATCAAATGATCTTGATTATAGACCCCTAAATAGAAAAATAATCGAATTGCAAACTCGCAGAATTCATCGTCACTAGACCAATTGTGCTAAAATAAAACTGGTGTTACTACAGTTTTAGGGATTGGTGACGAAATAGTCTTGTCTCAAGACCTTTTTATTAT
Organism: Onchidella celtica; assembly: GCA_963931925.1. Taxonomy (NCBI): domain Eukaryota; kingdom Metazoa; phylum Mollusca; class Gastropoda; order Systellommatophora; family Onchidiidae; genus Onchidella; species Onchidella celtica. Next base: position 38,263,465 of record OZ007577.1, read on the forward strand.
GTTTGTCTGTTTCTCTTCTGAAGAGACATTTCTGTCTTCTGGTCTATTGTTTCATGGGAACATGCTATAGGTGCTGATAGATGGTTGCCACAAAGCTATGTCTGAATCGCAGAGCTCTATGGTCTGAAGTGATTGTACAGTTGTTACTAATTCCGTTCAGCGTTATCAAATTAGACCTAAATCTCTTGTCTACCGCTAGAGGTATTCTTGGCGATATTGAAAAATCATTACGTTGACTTGTGGAGATGAGACGGATCAGAGAACGGCAAAATATTATTTACATATACCGGTAACAAGATCATAATGCATTTTCGGTTTTCTCGTGCGGGTGGTTGGTATACGCTCCTGGCAGGTTCTCGCCTTGCCCTATCATTCTGTTACATTCTGTCCATTGTCTTTCCTTTTCCTACTAGCTCAGGGTGCCCGTTCTCGTGTCGGTGTGTGTACTCCAACTCAGACTCGAACTCAAGTCTTCTCAAAGACACATTATGTGGTATAACAACGACGAGATTTGATATTAAACTCCCTGAAAGCAAATCAACAAAATTAGGAAAAACCAAAGAAAGGGGAGGGGGGGGGGCAAAATCACGAACGATACCCCTAGGCCACATAGCGGTCTTAGGGGTGAAACAGAACAAGGCTGTTGCAGGCGCCAGCCCGGTAGCTCTCCGCCCAAAAAATGTTTGCATCACACTAGAACAAGAGACACTGCCCACACCGAGACCCAGCGGGATGCAGCCAGCAGTGCCTAACATGGCTGGTGTGAAGCATGGGCGGGCGGGGAGCCACCGGTCTGGCGCCAACAGTAGCCTTGGTGTGTTTCACCCCTAAGAAAGGAATGAGTTGTGGGCGATTGGTGGGTTGAGGAGGGAGATTTCACTTACATTATGATGAAAGAAGCCAAGAGTAAGAAGATGACAGTAACTTGGCAGGCTTGACTAATACGAGTTTAATAACAATACTACCAGCGACTTGTTGGGGACAGGAGACGGAGAGACGTCAGAACTGTGGGACAGCACTGAAGCTTAGCTGATGATTTACATCAGTGGTTCTCAAAGTCTACGATATTGCCCCCACTCCCCTGGGGGGGGGGGATTTTTATATCGGGGAGGCGTGAGGGGGGAGCGAAAAACGATGAACGGAGGCTATATTATGGTGAGTGGGGCCTGGATGGAGGACCATTTGGGGGCGGGTACATGGCAGTCACTGATTTGTTGAACAGCATGTGTAGATGGGTTTTATGAACTAAAAGGCCCATATTTTGCTTTAGTGTATTTGATAAAGAATGCTTCCTGCTTTATAATGAACAATCAATGCGCCTATTGTCCTTTATAAAGCTTTGAAAGCCTTAACATCATAATTTGTGTGTAGTCTGTCTTCTTGTGAAGTGTTGGCGGAGGGGAACGGACATTTGGAGCTTAAGGGGGGCGAATGCCCGAAAAGGGTTGAGAAGCACTGGTTTACACCATAGCGTGAGCAAAACGATGAATGACAGATGGGGCAGATTGAAGAAGAGACGACGAACGGGTGCTCGGGTGAATGGTAAAACTAGGCAGACAAATAGGAAGACAGATTGAAAAACAGAACTTACAGTCAAAATTAATAGACAGACTCTCACTTACACACGGATAATAGACAAGGAGACAGGTAGGCAGGTAGATTAAATAGACATACAGTCAAATATATAGATAGATGGATGGATGGATAGATAGACAGATAAATAGATAGAGAGAGAGATAGATAGACTGACGCAGGGATGATGGATGGATGGATAGATAGACAGATAGATAGATAGATAGACTGATAGATAGATAGATAGATAGATAGATAGATAGACGGACACAGGGATGATGGGTGGATGGATGGATGGATCGATCAATAAATAGATAAATGAACGAATGTTTTGACACAGTGTTATGTAGTTACATCGATGGCATATCTGTCAAACACTTAAGGGAACAGATACCAGGTACACAATAGACCTACTGTCTAGAGTTACCACTCCTGCATCATTAGATCTCACTCCTATTATTTTCCAACCTTGTTCACAAAACATGCTAATTTATCGGAACTTTTAGAACTGTTTCAAGCTTCATTATGTCATTAACCCAAATAACCATTAACCGCAGTGCTAAGACCTAACTGAAGCACACGCTCCATTGCGTAACAGTTACTCGTGGATCATTTTAAAAAAATAACCGGAATGCACTTAAACGGCCGTGTTTGATGTGGAAGAATGTTTTCTGTTGATTATTTCCTTAGCGCTCTCTGTTTAGCGTGTCTTTCCTCCTGCTGTGCTCCTCAACCAATAATACAGTTCGTACTTCAGTCAGTATCACATAATTATTACCCCAAAAAATCTCGCCCCTCTGTCTGTTTTCCTTCCTTACATCTGATATCTAAGTCAGTGTTTCTTAATCTGTTTTCACCCATGCCCCACTTCAATTTTCAAAAATAAAAACAAAAAACAACCTGAGCCGTCCATGATGGGACAAAGGTGGGATTCAGTATACATAAAAAGATTTAAAGAATATTTGTTAAGTTCAATGTTTTACTCCGAACGGAACAAAGAAATCACCAGCATGACATGACATAAGCAAACAACAGTTTATCTACACGGTTAAGTTAAAATACATTATGAAGTCAAGATTTCTATTAAATGCCCAATTCTGAAATCCCACGCCCTACTAAATTTTGCCACTGGTCCCACCTTGAGAAACACTGATCTAAGGGTAGCCACACAAAGGCCACCGAATTCGGTCACCGAGCCACTAGGCGCTTTAGGTGAGAAGAATTACACGATATAACTTCAACAACTGCACACAGAGCCCACCTAGATTCGCCCCGTTTATGTATTGCAATTCTTCTCGCCTAAAGCGCCTAGTGGCTCGGTGACCGAATTCGGTGGCCTTTGTGTGGCTACCCTACATAAAGGACGAAAAGCTATGGGTGAGGGAGGTGCAGCGTACGCATACTTTTCAGTTATAGTAATGAGTGCAGAAGTTTTATTTTGTCTATTTATGTTTCCAGCAAATTCAGTTGTTGGATTATATAAAAAATTACGTTTCTGATGAAAACGGTCAAATAAGCATTGCAAGATATCACTGAACGTTTTCAAAACATCAATAACATCGCCATTTTAATGGCTGTAAGGTACAAGGGTGGGCGGGGGGGGGGAGAGAGAAAAGTGTACACATGGGAGGGGAGGGGGTAAATTGCCAAAATGGAGCGCATGTACTTTACGGATGGCCCCTAACTTCAGCTTCATCATACTCATCAGAAAGAGCGGGACCGTCTCTGATACAAGAGATAACGTATCACTGGCCTTATCATATCCTGAAACAGCGCAAGCGTATTCGCATAACTGCGTACTGACAACTTTTTGCGTACCAAATGGTTTATGAACACTGGAGGAATTTTTTCCCTGATGATTACAATGGAGTTCAGTATTTCAAATATTTATTTATATTACTAAAAATACTCTGGGGATAAAGAATACATTTCAAATCAAACTGATTTTTTTTACTCTTCTGTAAAATTAGGTCCTTCGCACATACCGCAGTTACAGTTTTATGATAGGATCAGTGGCATAGACTCAGGGCCGGATTAATATCATGAGCCCCTGGGTAGTGCAATAGGATTTTCTTCACCATTTCAGAAACCAGTGTAAATTTGCATGCATGGAGCCCCCTAAACCCTTGGAGCTCATGGCCAACTGCCCAGTGTGCCCATGCGTTAAGACGGCTCTGCATAGACTTTCTTGCATGCTTTGCAAATGAACGGGCATGTTCTGTCCATGTGTTACAAAGTGAAAAGGGAAATTTGACAAAGCAGCGTAGTTTGAATAATGTCCAAAAAGAAAAGGAAACATGAGGGATGTTTCTGGTATGATAACAGAATCTGTTATCAACGCTTTGAGCCTAGGCAGTGTAAATAAGAAGTGATGAAGCTGACGAGTTTGAGGATACCATGTACACTTAATATTCTTATATCCTCCTATAGAAATGGTAATTAAATGTGTCTTTTATTCATAAAAATTGGTTACCAAGTTGTGTCTAGATGAGAATGATTTATGGTATGCGCACATATGTGTATGAGAGAGAAAAGGAGATAGAGAGGGGGAAGGAGGGAGAGATAGTGAGAGGGAAGGAGGGAGGGAGAGAGAGGGAACGAAAGAGTGAAAGAGGCGGACGGGCGAACGGAGGAGAGGACAGACTTGTTTGTAAGACGCTGCTAATGTGAGTATTTTATGTTCTGTCTCTTATCACACTTTGACACTTGCATTCTGGATAACTTACTGCAAGATGACTTAACCACCCACCATCACCTCACCGTAGTTTTGTTTACATTTGGATCAGGTTAAAAAATAAACAAGATGATATGTTTTTTAAAAAAACATTGTGGAAGTAGGCCAGTTTGTAGTCAATGGTACTTCTGTCTACTGTCTCCCGGTAGGTGGTAATGCTTTCTCGCTTCTTGATGCCAACACCGTAATAATGTAGACTTTTGTTTAGTCAGTCGGCCCTTTAGACTCCAAATTTTCTGTCACCCCCCCCCCCCTTTTTTTTTCCAGACCCTACTCCACCCTCACCCCATCCCCCAACATACAATCATAAGTATACAGTCTGGAAGCAAGTTACGATGTTAGGTCTTTCAAAGCTTTATTTAAATGCAAAATGCATTTTGATTATTCCTACAAACTATACTGAATGATCGGTGAATTCGAACCGCGTGTTCTTCACAGGAATTGGGTTTGTTTTGTCTCATAGCAGACATGTTATAGTAACAGACATGATAAGATGGATTTGAAAGATTAAAGAACAGGCCGTATTGTCAAGACACATTGTAATCAATCGACAGAAAAATATTTTGTCCCGAAATCGTCCCCAATAACCTCTCCTACCCCAATCGCCCATTTCGTCATTTTGGGCCCCCATATTGCTATAGTCTTCGTTTTTGCCCCCCCCCCCCCTAGCTCTAAATCGCCCTTCCCGTTGAGAACGATATTGCCTATGTTGAGAACCACTGATGTAGACGTATCTCTGCAAAAGCACAGTCTTTACACCACTTACAAAAGACGAGTCTCTGCTGTACAGACCTCATTTTCTCTGTCTCAATCCTCCAGTGCCTGGTGCTTTATATTTGAAACATATCACCTGGGGTACCCAGTGCGCTACAATTGAAACATTTTCAAACTTATCAACAAATAATCTTTCATGATACACTTTTATACTTTTACCTCACCATTTTCAAATCAGCTTGGCATTATTGTAGAAGTCTTAGATAAAGCATAAAGCAATACATGGCAGGACACAATCTGATTAATCAGCCGTTTTTTAACATCCCCCCACCCCACTCCATACTCTCTCTCAAAGGCGTCTTAATTCCACCTCATAAATCCCCCACCCCCCTTTTTTTTCTCCAACGTATTCGATATTTCCACACGCTCTTCAGAAGCAGACAGTGAACATAAATTTCAGGGTTCTATGGTGGCACAGTTTTTATCTGTTTCATGCAGCCTTGAAACGTAAGACTGGGGAATAGTGAAAGGCAGGAATAATTCGCATTTCTCACACTATTTCTGTAAATTTTAAATGTTGGCCTAGTTTCTACCTATAATGATAGTGCCTTTTTGAGGATGTATCGATCAGCTAAATGATTGACAGATTGACAATTGTCTGATCAGCGATGAAAGGGACTAAATGTGAAAAGAACTTTACACCTGAAGACGTTCAGAAAGTTAAATTTTCACCGACTACGTGCCCCTCTTTGCTTGCCCGGCGTCGTTTTGTAAAGTTTGATTGAAAATTTCAAGCTGCCGATTCCCACATCACTGGCGCTGTCATGAAACCCGGCAAGTACGAACGACCTAATTTTTACAGGACAGGATAAATAGAAAACTGTTTTGTTTGAAATGTGTAATCTGTGTTGAAGATCCATCTTTCTCGAAGGTCACAGTCGAAGGGATGTATCATGCTAAGCCTGGAACGACACAGTCAGTTGCTGCCAGCAAAATAATAAAACGCCAAATAATTATGACAGAAGCTGACTGTATCTGACCCAGCTTAGTATGATAGGGTCGCCCCGGATTTAAAAAAAATGTTGGAAATTATGGTGTGCACTTCTTGTCAGCCAGCGCCTGGCTGTGTCTGTCGGGGCTTAGTATAATACCCCCCCCCCCCCCTAAGGCAATTGGCCTACTGCCTTGCAATTGTAAACACACGTTTAGTTATATAAATAAGCATTTTGAAAGTTGCACTTCTCCTTAATCAACAGACGAAATAACATTCCTTCAAAGAGTTCCTAGAATAATGAAAAAAAACAAACCATCACTTGCAATTGTGCGAATACACTTGTGCGGCTTTATGATAGAACTAGTCTAATGTGAAATTAAACATTTAGGCCCGGCGCGCACCAACCGACTTATGATTGGCCAAGTAGCTGGATGCTGACGTCATGACTTTGAGTTTTAATGAGGCCTCGTTTACCAGCCAGCTAGTTGGGTCTTAATGAAGCTTAATGTCGTGAGGTCACCATGCAACTAGTTGGACATTCAAAATCGGTTGGTGTGCGCCTAGCCTTAACATGGTTTCAGATAGAAACAGAATTTACAATATAAACATAAACAGTAGGGGTTTGAGTTTGAGTTTGGGTTCAACGGCGCATCAGCACGATAACGGTCACTTTTCGCCTTTCACATTGACGTCGTTTTCTTACTTTGGGTTAGTTTTCAGCTTTCAGATACTTATAAAGAAGATCAAATAGAAGTGAAATTAAAAATGTGGGGGAAAAGGCCGGCACTGTAACGTATGTCTGTCTGTACATGCGTTTTGTAAATATGATAGAAATCTGTCTCATCAAGTTGGTAGATTCCGGCTTTCTTCATAAACGATAAAATGAGCTGCGATTCCATGTCAGAAAGTAATTCTTTCATGGATCGGCAGGCATAAATGTCTTACTTCGGGCATGTGCGAAATCAGCAAATTGTGTTAAAGTGTGGCTGGCAGTTAGCTGGCACCCACACACTATACATTCGGGGGAGGATCTTTCACGCGGGGTAAAAAGCTACTTGTAAGGTGGATGTGACCCAGATGGGGAAAGCATGCGAAAGGCAATAAATGTGGTATTGGAAGACTACCAGCTACATCTTCACGGTGAGACATTTTGCATTACAGCGCTTACAAGATTATTGTGAAATAGTGAAAGACTAGATTTAAACATTCACACATATGAAAAGTGAAGGAAGAAAAGAAAAGATAAATTAATGATCGATATATGGAAGGGGATAAGAATGAAAAGGAGGACAGGGTGATGTAATTGATAATGTTAAAGGTACTGAAAACTAACCAAAAGTAAAAACTGGAAATTAAGAACCAATGGCAAAAAAGAATGTAAAAGAAATTTACGCACTTGTTCAAACAAAACTAAAGCTGTGTTTTCATATGAACGGAAACATCAAAACTCCATCAAATTGTAAGAAGAACAAAAAAGTATTTCCGTGTATACAGGAACGGTCTTTCAGTACACATGAAAACATTCGTTCTATTTCACTACTCAAAAGGTTTCTGACGTTACCGTTTCCATGCACAGGAAAACACGGCTTAAGACCAGCGGCTCTTCTGGCTGAGGCTTTCTAGAAACAAGAACTTTTCACTTAAAAAAAAAAAATCATTGAAGTAGAAGAAAGAAAGAGCAGAAAAAGGCACCCTGGAGTTGATGAAAAAGAAAAGAAAGAGAGAGAGAGGGGGGGGGGGTGATAAGACCAGTTCTTTACACACTGTCGGTTTCCTTTCTTTCAAGAGTGTCTAAGGCAGTGGTTCTTAACCTTGTTGGAGGTCCTGAACCCCACAAGTTCCATATGTGCATTCATCCAACCCTTCGTAGTTGCAAAAATAAAATGTGCTTTTTTTTTTTCTTCAAATTCAAAACATAATGTATATCATACGAATGGGGTGAACCAAACCGCCGAACCCCTGAAACTGACTCACCGAACCCCTGGGGTTCGATCGAACCCAAGTTAAGAACCACTGGTCTAAGGTATCACAGTCAATGTGAAGGGAAGAGAATGTGAAACAGTGCAAACAGTCGGTACTTGTTACATCAACAGCTTCGTTTAAACAATGGAAACAGACGGGCTGGCCCGGGTTAGAAATTCAATGTGGACAGTGGGGGTCATTTTCCGCTTCCCAGCGAAATACAGTGTTGTATTCTGCAACATTTCGGTTGTTGTTGTTGTTTTCTTTCTTTCCCTTTTGTATTCTTTCCTTTTCTTTTCATTTTGTCTCTTCTTTTTCTTTTCTTTCCGTTTCTGTACTTTTCTTTTATGTTTAAATAAAGAACGTTTTATGGAATAACACTTTTAATTTTATGGTGAATAACTGTGTGTGTTTGTCTCGGTGTTCATGAATGGGATTCTCAGAAGTTGCTGTAAACGCTTGAACTAACTAAAACTTCTTGGTATTCTTTTATTCTTCCCCTCCCCCCTCCAAAACAAAAAAATAAAAAAACTCCAAGGAAAAAAGGTGGAAAAGAGATAATTTATTATATAGAATTGCCTCAGAGCCTTTCGTTTTCTCATGAGTATTATGCGAGGACGAGCCGAGCTGTCACTCCGAGCTTTCTTACAAGGACACAAGGAATTGGAGCAGTCTATATTCATGATTATACTGAATATGGATAGGATGCATCATTTAAGGCGGAGTGAATGACAACAAGAGGGCACTGAAGCACCAAAATAACATGAGCTACAATGCTGAAATGATCTCTCTCAGCGAGAGTGCCTATGTAAGGAAGTTGTAGAAAAAAAAAAGGAATATAATAACAAAATGAGTGTTCGTCACTTGACGCTGAGATCACTAAGTAACCTTAATGTCTCCCAGAGTTCTTTTCTTAGAACAGGGAGATAGAACAGGGCCATTCATAAAGTACGTACGCGCGGAAAGAGGAGGCCCGAGGAGGAGGGGGTGCGGCCATGGGTACTTAAATGGCCCATCCGTACAGTACTAACGCTCTGAGGAGGACCAGGGACCCCTGGTGCATAAAAAAAGGGACACGGGGGGGGGGGGGGAGGTGTCTTTGAAGCGTTCTTACGCTTTTCAATCTCGGTCATGAATGTTTAGTTTCATAATATATTATTAAAGGCTATTGTTACTTGTACGTACGCACCCCAAGAGTTTTGCGCTAGAGGCGCTGGCGTACACGTATCTATCCCTAACTCTGTCCTTATCCTCAGCCCTAAATCTTATCGATTCCCTAACCCTGCCCTTTACCCTTGCAACCAAAAAACAGGAGGAAAACAAAAAGGAGATCTGAAAGAATAATTCATTAAGGCTGTTGTTAAGAGTATTTCGGATAAAAAGTCTCTAACTCTGTGAGTCACAAAAAGCTTTAAAATATGTACCCCCGAGCGCAAAAAAAAACAAACTTGGTGGGCGTACGTAAGTCGTAATTGTAACAACATTAATTTTTATAAAGAAACAGGTTGTAGCATAAAATCAAATACGGGCTATGTTTCTAACGGAGCAGGCAGTAGTCCCTGGAAAATGCCATAAAAATATGTAAAACTTCAAAACGTTAAGGCCTTGCCATGGGCACACCATGTTTTAAATGTCCGTACACTCGTATAAGCGTGGGGTGTGGAGTGGGGTGGGGTGAGGTGGGGTTATGGGCAACACTAAGAGTGTGCAAAGCGCACAGCCGGGGGAGGGGGCGGGGGGAATGTTGAAAATATGTAAAATCGAGTGTATGCACTTTGTGGAAATCCCCCAAGTGCATTGGGTGATAAAAAAACAAACAAAAAAAAACCTATACGTACTTTATGGACGACGCCCATGTCTGCGTCTTCTACCTTCTTAGAACTCGCAGCTAACAGCATTTTTTATTTCCCAGTAACTGTTTCCAGCTTCCGTCAGACCCCTGTTTAAGATCTCCAGAAAATCCAAGCCCTGTTTGAGATGCCCACAAAAACCGGGTTAAAGTGCAGTTCGATGAGATTGTTGGGTCCACAGAAACCCAAGGGTTTCAACCTTCCAAATGATCGATTACACTCGGGCGGGCAAAGACTAATTTAGCCCTCTTGTGTTCTCTCCCGGCCACGTTTTTCTCTCTCCCTCTTCCCTGGCTCTCCTCTAATGTCTCGGTAACCAGCAGGTGACAACGAAGACAGCTGTGATTAAAAGACATGAGGGAAGACACTTCCCACTCCCCCTCCTTCTTTTGGGTCTCAGACTCAAAGAAAGGGGAAAGACTCACGGCATTGGAACATATATTCTCCTGGCGAGTCTCCATTTTTATTCTTTTGGAGTATAGTGGGGGGTGGGGCGAGTTACATGAGTAATGCAAGGATTTAGATCAAACTTTTGAGAATCACATACATAAACGCAGTCATTCATTATGTAGAGAGATATCAAGATACCCCAGAGGACTGGGACGTTTCCTAGTGAAAATGTTGTTGCTGGTCTTAGAGATTTATCTCAGTTTCACTCGAAATGAAAATTACTGAACGTTTATTAATGATATACAATAATTGTCATCAAGAGTGCATGCAATGTGTCCTTTAATGTCTCCAGTTTCTTAAAATTCTGGACTCGTACGAAGCTCTCCAAAAGTAGTTCAGAGCTTTGTGAAATTACCTAACGTGTACAGTTTTGTTGAAATGTGCCTTAAAAATGTATTTTGCAAAACTAATACTTACGTTAATGACAAATCACAAGAAAAGCTATTTGTACAATTCTAAACGAAAAGTAAAATCTGAGTGGAAAATGAAAGAACAAGCCAAGCTTTTGGTGACCAAGAACCTTATTATCAAAGGCCTATTATTTTTTTTAGTTTTTGACATATTCCAACTTTATATGCTAAGCCAGTCTGCGATCATTTATTATTACTTTTCTTTTTTTTAAGCCGTACTTTTGATGGTCTATTTTTTAAATAATCATGCATGTCTCATTAAAGCACGGCGATCCTTGATCAAATGGCGTGATAAAACTTTTCATCGTTGAAGCTTTCAAAGACTGCTGTAATTTTGTTCTGATGTAGCACTACGTGTAAAAGAACAATAGAGCAAACGGAAAGAGGGAGGAAATTATGTTAGAAATAAGAGAACGAGATTTGTCACACGAAAGTTCCGGCACTTGTTCTCAGCACCGAAATGACGAGTATGAGAGTTATCATCGATCGAGCCTATTTCTATTTCTTTTTTTTCCTGGGGAAGACAAATAGAATCAGGTTATGGGAAAAAAAAACGTAATTTAAGTTCAATATCCGTTCGATTAGTTCTTGTCTCACTGTGTTGAAAGTCTGCCTAGTTCGATCAGCGCCTTTTTTGCTCAGAATGATAGAGAACACCACGGCCTAGGATGGTGGGCAGGGTGGGAGATGGTGAATGTTTGTCCTGAACGTCAAATAATAATTTATTAATGCGTACAAAGTGCTGTAAAACAACACAGGCTGTTTATTTTCGGAGAATTATTCCGGTCGGGTTACCAGTTTAATTCCCACGTGTAATTCTGGCCGAATTCACGAACTGGAGATTCACAGCAAGGTCTGTAGTGAAATTATTCAGCAATCTATGTTCTATCGACATTTTCTGAAAAAACTGGCTATCTTTTAGTATGTAGAAGAACAAATGCACACGTTGGCACTTGTTTAAAATGCGTTGTGGCACTTATCAAGCTGTTTCACAGTTCTGATTTATTCTAACTCCTTATCATAACACTAAAGCCACAAACGTTTAACGTCGAATTTCTCCATTGTGTAAAAAAGTGGAGTTGGAGCAAACAAGAACTGAAGTCACTCTGTGTGAAGATTTCGATGCCGTATTACCGAAAACCAGATCCAATCCCAACTCTAAACTTAAAACGTATTCGACACAACAGAGCATAAGTGTTGGTGTGACGCTTTGTGGCCTGGAAACGATGTCCAGTGCGCGAACTGCAGAAATCTGTTTGCTCAGGATCTGCTAACGCCTGTCGAAATAATTATATCGTAACTTTTATTGTTATTATTATATACGTTCATTAAATTATGCATAAAAAATAAAATGTTTATTATGTTCTGGAAATTGTAAACAACATGATTATATATTCTGTATTATAATGGAATATGGAAAAAGCAAAATATCAGTGGTGGTGTAAAGAATAGAAACAATAGACGGCTAGAAAAGATGAAACTGTGTCTACCCGAAAAATGGCATCGCGTGCACAATTGAAATAATCATTTATTTTTAGCTCATGTGAACAAAACGAGAAAAATACAAAACCTGAGACTTGGGAGAGCGAGATTACACAGGAGATCACTAGGACGAGCCCCCCCCCCCCCCCCCCGAAAAGCGATAGCATTTAATGTGGAGCTAAAACAGTGGGCTGTTCTGATTTTTTTCCCGAAAGAGACCTTTCTCACCTAATGAATCGAATATAAACTGTATATTACAGGAAGTGCTCACTCTGTTTCAAAATAAATCCAACATGTACATTGTAAGGTCTGTCCTACACTGTGTGTACTTCGCTATAAAATGATTATTCTGGTAAATAAACTCGTTACAAAAACACTTAAGTATTAAAATTTAGTTCTTTTAAAATTCCTGTCTCTTGTCATCTGATCCATGAATTCAAGGATTATCGTCATTCCTTTGGCTTAATCCATTCAATTCACAACACTAGTTTAACTGTCAACTTTTGTTTAACTTTTGTCTTTGAAATTATAGTTTTTAGTTTGTTTTTTTGTTGTTGTTTTTTGCCTTTGTTTTTGTTTTTTAATTTTTGTTTCTTCAATCTCCTTTTTATGGAAAAAGAAAGGAAATGTTTTAGAATGTAGAAGAAATTTAACTCTTTAATTACCATAATTAATTCCACGACTGTTATAACTTTAGTATTTCACTTACAATGCTTTTCTTTTGGGTTGGCTTCATTAGTTTAAGTTGCATTTTGCAAACCCAAATAAAATGTCCGTAAACAGGAGAAATTGAGAAAGGTTATTCAGACACTGTCTCAAAAGCCTTTAGACTTTGTAGAACAGCATTTGAGGGACCAAAGCAGACCCAACACATAGGTATAATATGGTCTTGTTGAGTCCAAATTTTGTTCCGATATATCGGCGAAAAGTGTACAAAGAGTTAATAAGTGCACACTTCGACACTTGTTTGAAATGCCTTGTTGCACTTATCAAGCTGATTTACAGTTCCGATTCATTCTAACGCCTTATCATAAGACGGAAGCGGAAAAAGTTGAACGTCAAATTTTCAGTGTGCAAAAAGTGGAGTTGGAACAACCAAAAACTAAACGTTCTGAACCTCTACTCCAGACCCGCAGTCTAAATAAAATTCGGGACGTCTTGTATTTCTGAACGAGACTTTGAAGAGTGACAGAACTGAAACGTCAAATGTCCGGAAAAGGAAGGGGGAAAAGTAAAATAAAATCAGGGGTAATACATAAAAGGTGTAAGAAAATTGGCGTGGAATGGCAATAGATTTAGCAGAACGGATCAGATTTCTTCAGAAAAGGAATTACGATTTGAATTAGATTAATTTACACCAATAAATTCTGTGTTTTAAAAGAACGTTTGCGACATTAAGGAAGTGCAGATCTGAGGGCTTGGCTAGGATTTCTGTTTCCATTAAGTTTAAGCACAGCACGCTCCAGGCCGAATGTCGTAAATACCAGGCTCATGTCAGTGTCACCCGGGGTGGCCAATGGTGTTAATTGATTGTGATGTCTTCAGCTGTAAGTGCTGGTTCTAGTGATTGCCATGCCATTTACTGTAAGCATTTTAATCAATAGATTTACAGCGTCGTTATTTGTAGTATAAAGCAGGTTATGCCGGTTCAAATGAAGTTGTTGTTGCTGTGGTTGTCTTAAGAGTCTCAGTTTTGCGACATTAATTCTTGTTTATTCTATCGCCATTTAATGAGAAAAAATGGAGATCTTTTAGCACGTAGAAGAGGTATAACAAATACACACTTTGACGCTTGTTTGAAATGCGATGTGGCACTAATTAAGCTGTTTCACAGTTCCGATTTATAAGTGACTCCTTATCATAATACTAAAGCGGCAGGCGTTTAGCGTCGAATTTCTCAGTTGTGAAAAAAGTGGAGATGGAACAAAGAAGCAAGATGGCGATTTGGGCCATGTGGCCAATTTGAGTATAAAATGTTTTGTGAAGTTTTGAGAAGGTGCAAGAGTTAGGGTTAAGGTTACGTTTGGCTTCCCGACCACAGTAAACTTTACATTGGCGAAATGGCCACAGAAGCGTTTCGGAAGTTCGTCACAAATTGGTCACGAAAAAGGAGAAGAGTCGTGTAGAGAACGGGAGCGTGGACCGGATATACTGAGTAAAGTTCTCTCATGACTTACGGGGGCAACTACGCCTACATGAATTAGCATTGTTCAAAGGGGTCTATGGCCTGAGCATGAACGATTTTGTTTTATTTGGGAGTAATATCTTATTCCATTATAATTTAGCTTCAGGAGCAATGTCTTTTGTCAGCACTATAGACGCAAAAAGCGTTTCCGACAACATTTTGCTCCCGAAACAAGTGGGAACGCACATAGGCGTGACGTTTCTTGACATGAAAATTCCCGTTCCCTATTTTGTAAATGAAAACACTACGTTAATGATAAATAACAAGTATTGCTAAATTAAGGCATGGGCTTATTATGGGCAGCAGCCCAGATGAGGTCCTCCACAGATTAAGTCAAATTATAAATATCAAAACCTTATTCTAACTTTTATTGCAGGTTCTCCTTAAAACACGTAGTATTATTTTTATGAATATGTTGGTAGGTTTTATAATAGTAATAATTTATAAGACATTATATTGTAGAAGTTGAATAAATTTCACGAAGCCGAAATTCATACTTTTATTGATTATTATTGAGGACCTCACAGTAGGGCCTACAGAACGGTAATGTGCTCGTGATAACAAGAAAACTATAGAACAGTTTCTGATTTTATTTTAGTTTTATCATCATTCAGTAGGAAATATCCTGACTGGCGCCCAATGAAATCACCTTTGCAAGAGTCACTAGATTTGCAAGAAAAGGAACTTGTTTTATTATTATTATTATCATTACTATTATTATTTTCTCAAAGAAAAAAACAATATACAAACAAAAACAGAAATAAAACAAATAAGTTGGAAATGTTATGTGTCTGTGACATCGTGATAATTTATATTCTTTCAAAGCCATATCGAGAGGAAATTAATGAATGCTGCAGAGGCTCCGACCCTGTGTAAGGCTGTCAAAATCAGTGTTTAAGATCATGCAAGCGGTGGGATGAGCATGAATTTGTCAAGATAATTAGAATGCTTGTTTGACCATTACACGAAGAATTGACTAAGGACCCATGCTAGAATTAGCGGGTGGTCGGTGGGGGCATCTGGGAGGTTCTCCTTCTGTCCTGTCATTCTGTCATAATCTATCTATCGTCTTACTTTTTCCTAGCACAATGTGACCGTAATGTGTTTTCTCTAAACTCAAATTCAAACTGAGGTCAATGCTAGAATTATTCATGACTAGCTGACCCGTGCCAGACACATCTTGCAAAATCTGTGTATCAGATCCATCTGTATATTCTAGATCTAGGTCACAGTAATAACGTTACTTGAGTTTGATCCAAAAACCAATATAGATTATTGTTAAACCACAATTCCTTTCAGAATACAGAGATGTGATAAAGCTGATTTCTACTAACAAATCGTCCAATTAGAATGATACGGTTCTGTCTCCATTTTTTGGCTGTAGTGCGTTACACACTACTTGTACAGGCCCGCTCCATTGTGTGTCAAAGTATCAAGGGGATTCGGTGTGTAATGTGTAGGTATTACCAAAACGAAAAAAACGTCTCACCTCTGAAGACCCGGAGCACATGAAACTCTAATCACCAATTTCTCAAAAGTTGATGGAAGAGAGTTAGAATCTAAATCTAAGGGGACGAAATGTTTAAAAAGAGTCGAAGAACGAACTTTCCGATCATACTTTTCGATACTATTTGACGCAACTGCCTCTCTTTGGGCGGTTAAAAATTGGCAACTAAATGATATTGAAGTTTTGCCCCAAATGGATGGCTCCACCGAATTTATCCTCAAAAATTGTAGCGAAATGTAAAGTTTCATAAAATTTGGCCTTGCAGTCACGAAGTCTTAAACGCGTACATTTCACTCTCTAGCTCAACTATAGCATGATGGTAATACTAGACTGCAATGGAACATAACGCAAATTTTTAGGGTGTTTGTCAATAGATGAATTTTGTCATTCAATCCTTTTTTTTTTCCTTTTGATCAGATCGGATTTTCCAAAGCTAAAGAACTCTTGCTAACGCTGTGTTTTCATGTGTAAGGAAACGGAAACGACAACTATAAAGTCAAAACTCCATCAAGCCTTAACAAGACTGTTTCCATGTGTGCCGAAACTGCACATGAAAACATTCTTTCTATCTCACTATTTGAAGCGGTTTTGACGTTTCCGTTTCTGTACACGTGAAAACACAGCTTAAGGGCGGTTCTGAGTTTCATGTCAGCATACGTTAACCGACTGAGACCCTTAGGATGATCATACATCAGGCTCGAATACTCTTACTTACGTAAAGCCAGATAGATCTTCGAATGATTTATGTGGTGTTTGAAGACCCCAAGGACAAGTTCAGCAAGAGTAAAGGATCGGCTTAAGAAAAATGAATGGATTCTTTTGTGTGCTGAAATGAGAGATCGCTCATTCTACTGGGGATCGTTGCTCGCAATTACAGTGTATCGAGAGCATCGTTAGCATGCTAATTCGGCCATGGCCGTGGAGACATTATTTATACTTAAAAATACTGGGACAGTGGTTCGATTTCGCCCAGGGGGGAAGTATTTGAGATTTCGATGGCCAAATACGTAGACTGTTGAATAATTCACCTTACATAATTATATTGTGAAAAGTTTAGTGTCGTTTCTTTGTTTCTCTTTTCTTTTTTCCAGTTCCAGATTGTGCATAATTTCTAATGACGTTCAATTCAGTCTTCGTTCTTTCATTCTTTCTATCTTTCATTCGTTCTTTCATTCTTTCTATCTTTCATTCGTTCTTTCATTCTTTCTATCTTTCATTCGTTCTTTCATTCTTTCTATCTTTCATTCGTTTTTTTCTTCTTTTTTGTTTCGTTCTTTCTTTTTTACTTATCATTTTTCATCCGTTCTTTAATTCTTACTTTTTTTCTCACATTCTTTCTATCTTTCGTTCATTCATTTGTTCTTACTTTCTCCTGTCTCACTTCGTTTCTTTCTATCTTCATTCTTCCTTCCTTCCATTTAGCCCTCTCCCTAATTCCGTTGACCCGCTTTGCACCATCACTGTTTGCTCAATCTGATAATTGGACCATGGCTGAATTGTGGATGAAAAAAAAACAACAAAAAATGTACCAAGCCACAAGACGCGAAGGTTGAATTGGAAAGAAATATTTAAGGCTGAGAACCATTATGATAAGACAAGACGGTTTTATTCCCGGGAAATGAAAATTGGCTGTTCTCTTATCGCTGGCCGGTGGAGTTGGGGGAAAAAAAAAAGAAGGCGCAGTCAGACCAGTGGTTCTCAAAGTGGACATCGTCTTGCGCCTTCCTAGCATGCACAGTGTGACCGTTATCGTGTCGGCGGGCTTAACTCAAACTCAGACTCAGAGTTCCAGGTCATACTGCCATCCCAATTGTTTCTGCATTTTGAAATTGCCATGTCATTTTTGTTTTTCACCACTAAACTTTTACAGTGGAAGCAAATTATAAAACTGATTTTTTTGTTCTTATTGATTGCAATTCCTAATTTCAGTGGATCATAAAACTTCTACATCTATTTGATATATTATTGTTGTTATTATTATTTGATATGAAGATATTTATTTGACACACACACATTGTATAGAATTCACGAAATATCATAAAAACCACAGAAAAACTGTGGGGTCGCAGCAGGGCTATAAGCAAAGTCAAAATTGAGCAAAAAGAAAATGTTGTATGTTGCGAAGCCCCGCGTGAGAAATAAAACCCAAACAGTACAAAGCAAACTAAAGAGAAGACAGAAAATGCATAAATTTTCGGCTTTCGCCTTTGTCAAGTGAAAAAAAAACGAACAATAAAAGACTTCAACAGGAACGAAGTGAAACAGTTTACTTAGCTGCGAGTTCTTGCTTCTTTAGCAGCACCAAAGCACGTCCGTCCGCCAACACATGAGTACATTCTTTCCCAATTTGGAGCTCTACCTTTGACTGACATTCCCTGCCCATTTCCTGAAATGGCTAAAATTTCTTGCCTTAGATTTGAAATCCCCCCTGCCCCTTTTAGACTTGAAAAGCCACCCTCCCTTCCCCCCTGGGTTTGAAATTCTCTTCCCCCCTGGGTTTGAAATTCTCTTTCCCCCTGGGTTTGAAATTCTCTTCACCCCATGGGTTTGAAATTCTCTTCCCCCCCTGGGTTTGAAATTCTCTTCACCCCCTGGGTTTGAAATTCTCTTCCCCCCCTGGGTTTGAAATTCTCTTCCCCCCCTGGGTTTGAAATTCTCTTCCCCCCTGGGTTTGAAATTCTCTTCACCCCTGGGTTTGAAATTCTCTTCCCCCCTGGGTTTGAAATTCTCTTCACCCCCTGGGTTTGAAATTCTCTTCACCCCCTGGGTTTGAAATTCTCTTCACCCCCTGGGTTTGAAATTCTCTTCACAACCTGGGTTTGAAATTCTCTTCCCCCCCTGGGTTTGAAATTCTCTTCCCCCCCTGGGTTTGAAATTCTCTTCACCCCTGGGTTTGAAATTCTCTTCACCCCTGGGTTTGAAATTCTCTTCACCCCCTGGGTTTGAAATTCTCTTACCCCCCTGGGTTTGAAATTCTCTTCCCCCCCTGGGTTTGAAATTCTCTTCCCCCCCTGGGTTTGAAATTCTCTTCACCCCTGGGTTTGAAATTCTCTTCACCCCTGGGTTTGAAATTCTCTTCCCCCCCTGGGTTTGAAATTCTCTTCACCCCTGGGTTTGAAATTCTCTTCACCCCTGGGTTTGAAATTCTCTTCACCCCTGGGTTTGAAATTCTCTTCACCCCCTGGGTTTGAAATTCTCTTCACCCCTGGGTTTGAAATTCTCTTCCCCCCCTGAAATTCCCCCATTCCAATCGAAAATGCACGTGCCCCCACCCTCTTTTTTTTTCGATTTCAAATTCCTCAAGTTAGTTAAATTTGAAATCCCTTCTCCCCCCTCCCCTCCCATTTGAAATTCCTGCCTTTAGAGTTGAAAATCCCTTCTCCCGCCTCCCCTCCCATTTGAAATTCCTGCCTTTAGAGTTGAAAATCCCTTCTCCCGCCTCCCCTCCCATTTGAAATTCCTGCCTTTAGAGTTGAAATTCTCCCCCCCCCCCCCCCAAATCTAACATCCCTGCCTTTATATTTGAACCGCCCCCCCCACCACCCTAGATTTGAAATTCCTCCCCTTAGATTTCAACCCACCCCCCTCCCCGCACCTTAAGATTTGAAATTTCAGCCCCACCCCCCCCCACTCCCACCTTTTAGATTTTTAACCCCCCCCCCCTTTCCCCTTTACATTTGAAATGCCCCTCCTTGGAGCCATGCGGCCCCTGTTTGAGACTCACTGCGCGAAACAATGGCAATGCAACACGGGGGCGATAAACTTGCAGACTGTAACTGATAATTTTAATTGGCGCTTTTTATCACAGCTCATGAAAATAATGTAAATAAATATGCAATGTAAACAAATAAAATAGATTATATAAATGTAAAAAGTGTACAATGTAATCGTGCGATGAAAAATGTGCGTAATGGAATGTACATATATGGGATAGATCTAAATAGAAAACAGGTACTCTCTGTCGTTTATGTTATGATTGTATTGTTTATTGAAACAGGCTGTATTGTGTTGTTGGAATTGAAAATTGAGTTAAATCAGAATGGTGCTGAACTAGCCATCCCACTGGCACCGGCCTAGGACAGTCCTGTTCAGGGCTATAACATGTCTTTTCAGAAATAAAAAAGGCCTTTCCAGGGCTAAAACAGGTCTTTTCAGAAATTAAAAAAAAAGCCCTTTTCAGGGCTAAAACAAGTCTTTTCAGAATACAAAAGGCCTTTCCAGGGTTAAAACAGGTCTTTTCAGAAATAAGAAAGGCCTTTTCAGGGCTAAAACAAGTCTTTTCAGAATTAAAAAAAGGCCTTTTCAGGGCTAAAACAGGTCTTTTCAGAAATAAAAAAGGGCTTTTCAGGGTTAAAACAGTCCTTCTGAGGACTGAAACACTCCTAAGGACTGAAACAGGCCTTTTAAGGGATAAACAGCCTTTTACGTAAGGCTCCAGAGGGAAGGAAAAGGAAGACATGACAAGAAGAAGTCAGGAAAGAATTATAACAAAGAAATAACCAGCGAAAAGAGGTCCCAGGGCCTGAGGCAGAGAGCCACAGAAAACAAGGATTTAAACCTCGCGTTAAATACAGAGGGAAATAAAATTAGATAAGTTGGGCATTTCTCCAGGGCATCCAAAATCTTAACAAATTCGTCTGGAATTAAATCTTAGTTTCGTCGACATCTTGTTGAAAACTTTTTTTTTCTTCAGCTTCTAGAAGAAAATGGAAACAAAACAGACTTTAATCGTGGTATCAACACCACACTCTGGCTGAAGCTGTGCCGTATGTTAGTAAGGTTCCGTGCCCCTGCTACTTAATGTGTTATGTCTGTAATTGAGTTATGGTGCTCATAAACACTCTGTGAAAATGAATTTTCTCCATGGGATAATTAGACAATTCTTATCTGATCCTATCTGATCGTGTTACATTCGTTACATTGTGCGTGCGATTTTTAAAATTTTTCTTGCTTTTTATTATTTATCGCTTTTAATAACTCTAGTTGGCCCGCTGACTCAGGGTATACGCAGATCAGATTTTGAACGCTCGGGTTCGATTACCAGTGTGTATATTGAGGCGCAGAACGAAATTTCCTGCCATACTTTTAATTCTACCGGAAGAAAATGCGTCTTTTTTTATTCGTCTCAAAAAGTCGCAATTTCTTGTGTTTCAGTTGTGGCTCAAAATTAATGAAAGAGTTAAAGATATAGCAACCTTTAAGAGACTTTACAATATGCCCATGTACTGGCCCTGTCAGGGCGTCTCTCTATGCGTAATATATTTTGTAGAATATAAGGCTCAGTGGTTAAAAGGCCATTCATGATTACATTGAGGCCTTACTTCCTCTATAATACGATGATCATTCAAGATCTAAAATAAACAGTCACCTCCCATTCCCAGGCTAAAATTTGCTGTGAATCTGGAATATTTAGAGCGCACGCAATTATTTTATCCAGAATAATAAGTACAGTGTCTTTGTATTTGTATTTATATTTTGTATTTGTATAACTCTTTAATCCCTTATTTGGGAAATTTGCCTTTGTGCCATTGCAGGCACGTCAGAGTCTTTGATTAATCGACACTGAAGTATCACTGTACCAGTCTCCAGAGCATATGTGTTCTTTCTAATAGTCTACCCTGTTTTCTGAGCACAGACTCCTTAACTATGACAAGAAACAAAAAAAACCAAAAGTATTTTTACAGAATAAAAAAACAACAACTCTGCAACATAAAACAATGTGTCAGACCAGGACAACGGAAAAAAGAAACATTAACAATACAACTTATCAAACAGTAGACCACACCAATACGACGTTAAATGAACGTAGGGCCTACAGCATTAAAAAAGTGGATCACACCAGTACAACAGAAAGAAACAACAAAACAAAAACAAAAACTCTACGACATAAAACAGTGGATCGGACCTGTTCAAAAACCAAAATACCATAAACTAGAGAATTAAATTGACCTATATAACAAGACAAACCAGATACTGCCTTTGCGGGTTCCCGAATGTCAGCAAATTTACATGACAATAAAACGTAGATGTCTACGGAGAGAGAGAGTCGGTGTTTACAGTCACAATGCTGGGAACGCCCCGACACACGAGACATTTTGTGCCAATCAATTTTGAACAGGCCAAAAGCCTGAAAGAGTTTAAGAGCTTGCACTCAGGACATTCACTGTCTTTGGCACATGGATTTTTTTTATCATATTCTCACATATTTTTCTTTCTGGACTTTTTTTTTTTTAATTCATGTCTTGGCTATTTGGTTTTTCTTACTCTCTGTTCTTTCTTTTCATGTTTCAATACCTCCTTTGTTCTCCACTCAGATTTCCATTATGTTCTGAAAAGCTCACCATTTTCTTCTGTCTTTTTTCATTCATTCTTTGTTTCGTTTCTCTCTATCTTTCTGTTTTTTTCTTTGTTTCTTTCTTTATTGTTTCTTTGTTTCCTTCTTGTTACCTTTCATTTACTCTTTCTGTCTTGCTTTCTTCCATTCTATCCATCTTTCATTCTTTCCTTTATTATTCTTTTTTTGTTGCATTTTTTCTTTCTTTTTATCTTTTTTCTTTCAGTCGTACTGTGTTTCGTGTTTTCTTTCTTTCTTTAATTCATTTGTGTTTTTTTTCATTCCTTCTTCTTTCTTTCTTTATCCTTCTTCCTTTCATTCTTGCTGTCTTTCTTTCTTTCACTCTTTCTCGTTCGTTCTTTCCATCTTTCAGTGTTTCTGTCTTACACTCTTTCTGTCGTTCATTCTTTTTATCTATCCGTCTTCCTTTCTTTCTTTCATTCTTTCATTTCTCTTTTATTTGTTTATTTCTCTCAATCTTCCTCCTTTCTGTTCATTACCCTCTTTACACATTAGCATGTTCTCTCTTTCTATAGGCTTGTTTTTAAAGGTGGTCCAGCTCAGAAATTATTTGATGTTGCATTTCTCAGGGCAATGATAAAAATTAGTCATAAGAAAAAAGATCGGCTGATTCCTTCCGCTTTTCTCCATATTTAGAAGAGTCCGTTTTGTGTTTTTGACAGACTGTAAAAAAGAAAAAAAAATCAATGAAAGCGAATCCATTCATTTTTCATGATTATCTGGACATGGCATCGTGTTATCATTTATCGAAATTATGAGGATCGCAGGCCAACTTGTTCTGAGCAGACGGGGGCGTTTGCTAGTGACAATTTAAGAGCAGGTTGAGCTGTGTGTCTTACATGCAGCTATTTTTGGGAAATGAAAACCTTTTCCAGGAAAGATTTCGCCTGCGTTGTCTTCTTTTCCTGCATTTCATGATGATAATCATAATTAATATTAGTATTTATATAGCGCTTCATCCCGTTAACAAGCAGGCGCGGAGCCCTTTAGGAAAGACAAAACTTCAAAAGAGTAACTTTTCCTGCGTTGTTGTTGTTTTTTCTACATTTAGATAAACCCAAATTTTTGGAGAAAATTTTGTCCACTAAAGAATTCGCTTGTACCGTCCTTCTTTGCTTTAAGCAATATTCTTAGTCTTCCTGTCTTTCTTTCTATCTTTCTTTCTTTCTTTCTTTTTTTCTTTCTTTTCTGTCTCCCGCGTCCTTTCACTTCATTGGGCTGATGTTTTTGCAAGCAGGTGTGTGCATAGAGGCGTAACTAAAGTTGATGGCTGTCGTGGAGACATTAAGAAACAACAGCCACAATAAAAACTCAATTAATAACTGTGCTTGTCAAATTCTGGCATTTATAACCATAAAAATAACGCTCCTTCCCCTTCCAAATATTTCATCCAGTGCAAGTGCTCCCTTGGGCTGTCCCTAGTTCTGCCATTGGGTGTACTTTGTAACAGTGTTCTCATGGAGAAATTTGCATTAAAAATACAAGTTATTATATATTTATACCAGCCGAGCCGGACAGCGAGATTTTTTTTCCGTACGAGCTTTAGCAAATTCAGGAGCGGGGCAGCAACAGATCCCCAAACACAGGACAGCTCCAGCACATCCCATGGATTTTCGGTGACGTTCAGAGTCATATCGGGCAAGCTCAGAGATTGCAGCACCCATGGCAGTGTTCGATAGTACGAGAAATCCCTTAGCCGATGACCTGTGTTTAGGGGTGTGTTGCTGCCCCGGTCCTGAATTTGCTAAATCTCATAGCCGGGCAAGGTGAATCTTGCAAACTCTTTGTATCAAGCGCAACGACTGGAGAGCTAGGTCTATGTCAAGAGCAACCGGCACATGAATTCGTGGCAAGGACTAACAAAACCTATTGTTGTACCACAGTTTCGTGCAGAAATATGATTAGGTTGATTTTCGCCCAGCAGTGTGTAAAGACAGGCGAAGGGCGAAATTTCCCATCATACTTTTCGAGTGTACTCGACGAAAATGCTTCCCTTTTCTGCGGTTGCAAAAGAAAATCATAAATACATAGAAAAGATGCGAAATTTTGTCCAAAATGGACGTGTTGATGTGATTTATCGTCAAGAATTGAGGTTTGGTACAAAAAGGTATAATTTTTTGGCCACGTAATCGCGAAGGTTTAGATGCTTACATGTTTACCCTGTAGTTCCACCATAGTATGTTTTACATTTGAATACTTCGCTTATCATCCACAGTTTGTGTTAAACAAGAGGGAGAACACTCAACAGTGAACGGATATGGACCCTTGGTTGGGACTACGTCATATGTCATCATTGATTACAGTTCTTACTGAGTGCGACCCGAGTGGCTGATGACGTAGGCAGGCTTGAGTCAGTCAGTGATTACTGTGTAGAAAGTTATTGTGAACATGGTTATTTAGACCTGCGATTTGAGAAATTTATGGTAGTTTGATTAGTTCAGACTGGAGGAAAGCCCAGATTAATTAGCTGGATGTGTCCATAGAGTTTAGAAAGTTCCGGGGGTGGGGGGGGGGGGGGCGGCGAAGGTTTTCTTTCTCTGTTGTCTTGCACTCCCAAGTGTTTCATTTGTTAGTTGTTGTTATTGTTTTTTACTTATTTATGTCGAGATGTTAATACAGGTCTTGAGTTACGAGATCTTTGGATGGATCTCATTTGATACTCAATCTCCTTTCTGCACTAGTGTCGCTGTGGACATTCATTCGGCGATACGCAAAGTTACGACATTTTTTAGACAACATGCACCTATAGCGGATATTTTCATATCGAATGGCTGCAGTAATGATAAATGCTTAAGGCCTTGCATGCGTCTCCAATGGAAAGGCCAATTCACTGTAATAGACGATACGTGGAAAATGTATTTGGAAAACAATGATAATGAAGGGGGTACAAAACTCTAAATGTTTTTACTGGTAACACCACTCGCATACTCAGAGCAATTTTAAACTAAGTAATTCATGCACATAAAGTTCAGGTTTGATTTGACAGGTCAATAATTGACGCTGCAACATGAAAAAAAAAAACTAGGTCGTTGATAAAGCCAACCAACAAAAATGGATACACACAAACAAAAACAAAAAAAGAGGCAATAAAATAGACATAAAAATTAACTCTTAAGTAAATCTTAGTGCAAAAATACTGGTGGTTGCTAAATCTAGCCGGGAGCAACTGAAACGGGCACGAAAGATTCAAAAATAGAAACGACATTAATAATTTGATATCCATTTATGAAGATAGCATCAGTGGGCACAACACATACACATAATAATACACATATCACTGGCCCTGTCATGAAACAGCACAAGTGGAAAGGCTGTAATTTTAAAAGTGAGAAAAAAACAAATATTTTACACAAAGTATACTTATCTTAAACATATTTACTTATATAGCTAATTTATCGAATACTGTACGCCTCAGTTACCCATAGAAAAAATAAAATTTCGTCAAGGAGTTCAAATAATATTTGGTGAAATAGAGCAAACAATAACATGTACAGTTACGTGGATATACTTCAGTTGTTTCATGATTAGGCCAGCAAAATGCATACGCAGAATAAAGGTGTATACACAAACATATATAATATGACGTCGCCCAATGCTGCCTTATTCTGTCTTTGACAAGTATTGAGGTAAGGCCCGAAGATGGCATAACTAAATGTTTTCTGTCATGGTGGAAGATGTTTCATTTTGGGGAGTAGATTTGAAAGTGCTGAAATGTTCTTACACTTTGTAAAGTGTGCCTTACGTTGGATACGCGGTGGCCTGGAGGTAAGGTGTTCGCCTCTTATGCCGAAGGTACGGGGTTCGATTCTCTGTTGGTGCAGCCATGTTGGAATTTTGTGATTTTTCTCATATTTTCCTGTCCAATCCTATGGTAGATATGATCGAGCACCTAGTCTTATCGGATAAGGACGAAAAATCCGGACGGCCCGTGTGCACGTTGCGTACGCTAAAGATACCTTGGCAGTTGGAAATCGAAAAGAGCAGGCCGAACAGGCCACTGCCCGGTCAAAATTCTGAAAAACGGATCCCTGGCACAACAAGAAAAACAAGAAAAGTGAGGTGTAAGTGCCAAGGGCGGCAAAACCTCCTAAAATAAAGACCTTAACGCACTTTGTAAAGTCTATCTACAAAACTTTATAAGCGATTTTCTCGAAAGGCGCTGATGTGGAGATAGAATAAGGCAGTCCTAAGGCCATGTTCAACTAGAGTTTGGCCAGTGTATTGAAACTAGTCATTTGCTCACGTTACTACCTGACAGACAAACACGTCATTTAAGCTCATACACACGGCATGAAGTAATTAGAAACACGGAGATGCCTGATTACCTTAATCCCTCTGTGTCATTAATTTGTCCGAAACAAAGACAGGACCCAAACTCCTTGATGTCTTTAAATCTGGTTCACATTTGTATGGACTTTAAACAGGACAGCCATCTCTGTAATGAATGAATTAAAGAAAGCGCGGAAAGGAACAAAGGCATAACTCGTTTCATGACATTTTAGCCACCGTTTCGCGTCATTTTTACATGTCCAGGAGCTGTGACATCAAAGCATGGCTGTGCTCAGCCACCAGGTAAAAATGGCACAGCTGGAAAAGCCTGAATTACTTGAAAGCATCCTTTTAACAATGCAATATGTTCTTTGTTCTTGTGAACATCAACCAAAGAAAATTGCAACTCTTACATTCTGCATTAGGGCATTGTTTTCTCAGCTCTACTCCCGTGAAACGCGGAGGCGGAAACTGTAGGCATGTGCAATGAGCACTAATTAGAAGGCCTGAAATATCGCGCGAAACAAATGAAAACAAAGAATTCTATACTTACGTTGAGATAATAACTTCATTCGTTCCTGGCTCTAGCTATCGCTAACAGTATTACATACGCCTCTCAAAATCCGGGCATCATCATAATTATTATAAAGGAAATACGGTAGTGCCTCCAATGTAATCGTAAAAGGCTTTTTGGTCACTGAGCCTTAACTTCTACACGATAAACTACCCATAGAAAGACGTGAAGCTTCACGTAAGCATTTCTTAAAAGGTCTTGAAGTTCGCTATATTTTTAATTCTGTCATTGAGTTTGAGCCAAAACTGAGTTGAACAGAAGAAAAGTTCCGACATTCTGAGCCGGAAAAAAAAAAACGCATTAATTTCTTCCAGTAGAATCCAAAAATTTAACAAGAAATTTCGTTTTGGTCAGTGGCCTAATGTTTACACAGTGGTGATGGAAACTCAACTTTAAAAATTACATCTGTGTATTCTCCGAGTCAGCGGTCCGACTAGTATTGTTTAAATTTCCTTTGATTTTGTGATGTGGCTGGAATTCCAGCTGTCGTACACAGTGACACAAAGATGTAAACAGTATTATATGCCCAAACTGAATTTTATTTTTCATTTGATCTGCGCGTATTAGTAAGTTTGCAGGATCTGATCCCAAAAAGGAACAAACAGACAGGTAGACAAATTGGAGCCCTTTTGGGGCCTAAGAAAGCCAGAGATGACAGCAGCAACGACAGAGACAACAAGAAAACAACAAGAACAAGTGAGATGTAAATACCTAGAGCAGAGATAATCCTAAAATAAAGATCTAAACACTGGGTCTGATCCCACGACGTTTTATTGTTGGATCTGCGGTAACCTAATGTTTGTGATATTTTACTCTTACTAGTACTAGATCTAGCTATTTACAGAATGACCAGGGACACTGGTGATTTTACTTCTTGTGAAGGCGAGAATTTCACGACATACACTACACCGCAATTTTAGAATATCAAAAACAAAAAAGCAGATACTCCTATGTTTATTTCGTCAGTTTCTTACTACTGGTCGCATAACTCTTTGTGCTGTATTCTGCTTCTCTGTTCCTTTTATTTTGATAGTTGCACACTTTTATTGGTTTAATCTTTTATTGTTCGATTGTTTTATCTGTTCCATTTTTCTTTTTTTCGGTTGTTGTTTTTTCTTCTTCCCCCCCCCCCCCCCCTCCCCCCTGATGAAATATCGAACATTTTCTGTCTTCTCTTTTAGTTTGCATTGTATCGTTTGAGTATTATAATTATCTTACGCGAGGCTTTGCTACATACAACTTTTTCTTTTTGCCCAATTTTGACCTTCCTTATAGCCTTGCTGCGACCCCACAGTTTTTCTGTGGTTTTTATAATAATTTTATTTTGCTGTACCAGACAAGATGCAGGATTAAGGCTGCAATCGAAAAATACCAAACAGTGGTTATCTATACACCTGAAATAAATACCATTGAAATGTATAAGCATTTGGCTCTTGGACTTGGCCTGCTTCATTGTAAATAACTTTGTGAAGGTTCATGATTGTCATAACCGGGTTTATGGCGCAATGAGTATTATGATAATCATTATGTATTACACGAGAGTGGTAAGTTTTAGGGTATTTGTAAAAAAAAAAAAAGGAGATAAATCCTTATGTGCATGTATGTGTGGCCGAGCATGTGTGTAAGAGGGCAAACATGGAGTATGAAGAGAAGGAGGGGCAGGGCGACAGTGAGTGGCCGGGTAGGAGGAGGGGGGGGGAAGAGAAAGAGAACGTGGGAGGCAATAGTCGTGGGATTTGGAGGAAGAAAGGGGGGGGGGGAGTAGAGAGAGGGAAGCGCGAAGGAAAGAACAGAGAGAGTGGGAGGCAGACACGCAGGGACCAGAGATAAGAGCAATGCAACGTAGGGACTAAAAATAAATCCTATCTGAACAAATCTGTTTACAGTAAAACACACTTGACTTCTCTAGCGATTGTTGACTTACATTAAAGCAAAGGTTAATCTGTATCATATACATGACGCCACAACTGACAGGGAGACCTGGCCTAAGTCGTGATAAGCTTCCAACAAGGTCACAAAATTGACGGCAATCTATCTATCTATCTATCTATCTATCTATCTATCTATCTATCTATCTATCTATCTATCTATCTATCTATCTATCTATCTATCTATCTATCTGTCTATCTATCTATCTATCTATCTATCTATCTATCTATCTATCTATCTATCTATCTATCTATCTATCTATCTATCTGCCTGTCTGTTTGGCTGTCTGTCTGTCTATCTATCTAACTGTCTGTCTAATTATCTATCTTTCTATCTATAGATTATCTATCTATCTATCTATCTATCTATAGATAATCTGTCTATCTATCTATCTGTCTATCTATAGATAATCTATCGCTCTCTCTCTCTCTCCCTCTGTCTGTCTATCTATCTATCTATCTATCTATCTATCTATCTATCTATCTATCTATCTATCTATCTATCTATCTATCTATCTATCTATCTATCTATCTATCTATCTGTGTGTTTGTCTCTCTCACACACACTCTCTCTCTCTCTCTCTCTCTCTCTCTCTCTCTCTCTCTTTCCCTCGCTCGCTCTCTCTTTCTTTCTCTCTCTCTCTCGCTCTCTGCTGCGTACAAATAGTTTGACAGATATTTAAACACATAAACAAACAGACAAGGCTGGCAGAAAGAGCAGCACACTGATGGTTAGACTGACAAATAGCAAATAGATAAACAGACGAAAGGGATCTGAGAAATATCTGACATCAGCTGAGGTCGAAAGAAACTTAAGGACAGATAAAAAATAAATAAATAAATAAATATTAATGAACTTGTCTTTTGTTGCCCAGATTTTCGTTTTGGCTGCGTTGTCTTGCTACACTTTCCAAAACAGCCAGTGCATTACAACGCACGGGTTTTATGTATTGTGACAACCATCGTTAAAGCAGGGATTCTGTGTGGGGAAAAAAAGGCATAACATTTGCCGCTACTAGCTCGTAAAGTTCAGTGATTTCAGCCGACGCGTTCCAGCATTGTGGATGACGATGTGCACATAAAATTTCCGAATGTACTTTCTAACTTACCCATAATTCAGTTTAATGTACAGAATATTTGCTAGGTTTGTGAAATTTCAAAAGTTGGTGAAGTTAAGTTTTCGAAAGTATTGTATCTAGGATTTAGACATAAGATAATATAAAATATGGTCTTTGTCATTGTGAATTACTCGTTACTAACGAGGAAACTGTTTATCCGCAATGTTTGTGTGTGTTTGGCAATCTAGAACAATCTTCATTATTTCTCCACCTGCGAAAGGTGTATTTAGGAACATTGTGGCATTGACAGTTGACTATACAAATATGTGATATATTCGTTTATCTGAGGGACATTTTCTTCAACTCTGTGAAAAAACTTTGTGATTATTCTACATTGGAATTTATTTATTTGTTTCGTTTCGTTTGGAACTAATGTGGACTGACCATTTCTGTGATGAAACATGACGTCAGAATTGGAACACTCAACCACGTCATCACAATGTGTCGTCACCCAACACAGGCGTATGTTGGTGATTAGACGGACACAGTGCCGTGCCCTAGGGCTGCTCCTAGTGGTGCTGCTGAGTTTTGCATGTGCCCAGGCAGATCTGCACGCCCCTTGTATGGGATGTCGATTGTTTAACCTGCAACATCGTCTTCATCCTGACCAGGACAAGAAGGTAAGATAATTCTAGACACAATTCTTGCAGTGTATTATTTATTTAATTCAAATTGATTTTTTTGTTCTGTATTATTTATATTTCGATCATCATTATAGTTATGTCGTTTGCTTGGTTTTAAAGACGAATTGGCCATCCCCCAGAAAGCTGTTTTTAGAACATTGAAGGGACATTCCACGGTAACTGACGGGACGTTCAGACAATACTTTTTAAGAAAGAAAAGGTCACTAAATAAGTAACCAATCATTTATTTCAAAATGGATTGATCAATCCTCCAGAAAAAAAATGGTACAGAAATGATAAAAATGTGTTTTAAATAATAAAAATCACGATGAGTCCATTCAATTGCCTTCACTTTAGTTGGTAACTGATGGGACAGAAAAATTACCATGTTTTGTACATAGCAAAATGAAACGGCAAAATTTGTGAAACCAAACCAACGGGATTAGTGAACAGTATTTTTCTACATTCAGAAAATGCAGTTGAGCATAGAGAAAAAACGCAAATAATCAAGTTTTACTTTTAAGCACACTGGGGCAATTAGTCTGAGTAACTGATGGGATAATCTTGGTAACTGATGGGAGGTTGTAAACATGTACTCTTTTCCAAGATGGTCGCCAGGTCACATGATCATGCAAGTAAGAATAATGCTAACCATAAATGTTAATTTTATTACAACCTTTTACAACACGAACATTAATGTTTTCTCCAGGCATGATCTGAAAAATGACTCTTATGTAACAATTTACGTGGAATGTCCCTGAAGTTAATGACGTTCTGCCATAGCAAATACCTTTGTCTCATTTATTTTGTGATGGATATATTTACCCATGCTTATAACTATGAACTGGAAACGAAAAATCCCACATGAGCGACCTCAAATGTTGACGTATACTTTGAAATCTAGAATTTCGAAAATTTCGGGATAGCCCGTTTGCCCTTAAAGCCGACCAAACTGTAGCTTATCTTTAAGCGCTGATTTGCATGTCGATCATTATTATCCTTATATATCATTTTATTTATTATCAGCATCATCATCATCTGTGCGATATTCACGACAATCTCAAATGGATTTTAGAAAAGAAACAGATGTAGAAGGAATGTCGAATTGAATTTTGTTTGAAAACAGATGGCGACCTTAATTCTTGATTAATTCCAACTCCACTTTCTGCACAAATGATAAATTCCACGTTAGCTCTATGATAAAGAGTAAGAATAAAATGGAACTGTGAAACAGCTTGATAAATGTCACAACATATATTAAACAAAATGTCAACGTGTGCATTTGTTACAACTCTTTTACATATTACAAGATCTCCAGTTTTTCAGAAAATGGAGATAGAACAAACAAGAACTGGGGTCACAAAATTACTTTGCACGCTGTGAGAATGATAAAACTACAACCGCAGTACAGTAATACACAACGACATCATCGCCCTCAACATCATGACCGTCATTGTTTACTCAAAACGGGTGTGAGCTGAAGAAAAAAAGCAATTACCACCAGCAAGATCCAAAGGCAAACAGAGGAGGAGAAGGTTCAGAAAGAAACAGGATGTCTCAAAACTGAAGAGAAATTACCAAAGTTTCAAATAATCAACAGTGTCGTCACAGTTATACCGGTCATCATCAACATGTTCAAAACGATCTTACAAGAAATTTAAACAAACATACAAAAATGAAAAAGCTGTATACCGGTGTATTTCGGTCACATCAATAGACATTTTTCTGTTTATTTTTGATGATACTGTTGGCGAATACGATGTTTTAACTGTCGGGACCTACTTTTTTATCAGACCCACGCGAACATTTACGTTTTCCAGTCTTAATTCATATCAGCGCCTGAAATCGTCACCAGCAAAATCATCATTTTCCTATTCTATTCTGTCAGTCTATTGCGAGCGTGGCCACGTGCCGGGGTATCCCAGTTGTTAATAGAGAAATATCTGCACCCGAATTTTGTGTACAGTAATCACCATAGCAACCCATGCGGTCGGTGGATTCAGCCGTCTAATTAGAGCATCATTAACAGATCAGCACCTCCGTCGGTGCAAGGCCAAGGCCGTCGATTACACCTCCCACAACTCATAAGTTTCACCCCCGACGTTTAGTGTCTGGATTAAGATCTTTGGTTTCTCGAGGGCCTCAGCCTAACTGGCCTTGTCCACAGCATCCGCTGTTTTTGCGGCAAATGACATATGAAAAAGTAAATCTCTCCACTTTCTATCTGAATGAAACTAGGTGGCTATGTAGATGCAGATATAGCAATTGAATGATCATTTTTATCTCAGTTTGTTTCGCTATCATGTATCTGTGCAAAAACAGAATCTTTTTTTTTTTAATTTATATTCACGGTCTCACCAGGTGTTTGACTGGCGATATGCAGACCTGAAGTAGGCATTCAATAGTCGTTCCTGTCAGGATAAAGCTGTATTTTTATGTGTACAGAAACGGCAAAAATCCATCAAGTAGTAAAGGGAAAGTGTTTCTATGTGTACTGAAATGGATTTTCCATACACACGAAAGCATTCTTTCTATTTCACTGCTTGGAGTTGTTTTTTGTTGTTGTTTTTTTGCATTCCTGTTGCCGTTTGTTTCCGTACACATGAAAAAACGGATTAGTTGTACTTCGTGAATGTTACAAATCTGATACTGGGTGGTAGTGCCCTCTAGCTGTTATGAAGAGGGTCTTCTCAATGATGGAATTATGACTGCATTTTAAATCGAGAGGTATTTACTACTTACTCTTTCGTACCATGCCACACACTAAGAACAATCTGAATAAGTTTCATAAACAGACCTGCAGGGCCACAAATTTAATTACATTAAATTTCCTAACAATTTTGTCTAGATCTATTACATACTAAAAGACAACATCAGCAGCATCAAATGAAAATTCAATAATATGTCACTAGAAGTCTTCTCTAGATTCCTATAAGGTTATGATCATTCTGACTCACTAACAATTTAAGTACTAGTTATATATCTCTCAGATATAGTCTGCCTACTATCTATCAAGCAATATACTAATGTCTCTGGCGACGATGTCATCTCAGCTATTTGTGCCTACCGCTTATAATGGATCAAGCTCGTCAATATAAACTGACGTAGTTAAGTCTATTGGATCTACTCTAGGATGGGCTGGCAATCCCCAGCCTCATCCAGACAAATCAATCCCAATTCACAGATGTGTATGCCAAACATTCATACTAGTGGCAAGTCAATATAAATCTTTGTCTTGCATTCTTGGGTAGCACTCCTAGCATATGCGGCAATCCTGTCCTACTGGATAAATTATGTTCAGTTCCTCGTTCATTGTTGAATCATCAAAGGACAAACACTTACACTTGGTCCCTGGTATTAGAAAAACCAGGGAACAGTAGACAATAGCAGTGGGCATATCTCATTCAAGCATATGGCTTCATCTCAATGTCTATAGTGGACTAGACATGAATCAACAGTCTTATGATTCTTCAGGCAGAATCGTGCCGACGCCTGCACAGATTGGAATTTTCTGTATGGAGTAATGGACATAGGTATGGCTACACTTTTATACTGTGCAGCCACCTGCAAACTACCGTCCAAATCCCTAGATTTGATTGGTGCATCCATGCGAGCTCATCTCGCAGTATTAATATATTCTACGTGGGAGTTGGTCACGGCCTTGTACTAAAAACAGACAAGGTCAAATTAAAATGTCAAAACAATTACTGAAATCTTTAAACCCTCGTGCTTTCTACATTTTATGTACGAATTTCTGAACGCGACTAAGCGTCTTAAACTATCTATCCTTATTCACCCCTTCTCTTCCCTTCTAAGTGTTCATCAAAATCACGGGGTCGAGAATTGCACTGTCACTCCTAACTTATCCATTTATTCTATCTCGCCCCACTTTCTTTCCATCTCTAAGAAAAAGTGTTTCAAAAACAAACTGTTCACGAGAACAGTTCAAGGACAAAATTACGCTGGTTATAATCAACGAGACCGTGAAAAATCAACTCCTTGCAAGTCGTGACCCAGCACGGCAATTATAGTACTTAAACCATGACAGTGAACTATGTTAATTTTTTTTTTTCCTTTGTTGAGAATCCATGGTACTGAAGCTAAACATTAAGTTAAGATTATTGTGAGATTTATTTCTTTAGTGATTTAAACTGAATTGTCTAACTCAGAGCTGATCCGAGTGTCCCTTGACGTAATATTATTTTCAAACAGAATTATTATCGCGAGGGGGAAAACAAAGTTGCCTGCTGGCCCATAGTGTTAATTAATTTGTAGTCTATTTATATAAAGTTTTAGTCTCGCTTTTTTTGTGCTTTGTGCATCTCCTGATTCCGTTGATTATCTCAAGGTTTTTCAGTAGCAAACATTCTCCACACCAGTGTTTTTCAAGGTGGCAATATTTTGGTGGGATGTGAAAGTTCAGGAAGAGGGGCAGGGATTTTTCATAGAAATCTTGATTTCATAGTGCACTTTAACTTAAGTGTGTAGATAGACGGTTGTTTGTTCATGTTGTGTTGGTGGTTTCCTTGTTTAGCTCGGATTAGAACATTGAACTTTGTCCCACCATGGCGTGATTACTTTGGGGTGGAGGGATTGAAGTGGGGCATGGGATAAATAGTTTGAGTAACACTGGTCATAAATGTAACTTTAACTTTTTTTCATTTTAGCAAAGCCATTTATTGTAGACAAGCGATCATTCAAAAAGTCCAGCATGATACAGTTTTAACGCTAGTGTGTTTGAGGAGACGAAAAAACTACTTAAATACTTTTTTTGTTTAATACTATATGTCCGATTTAGTTTTTAATAGTTTGTGTATTCGATTGAAAGTCTGAATTCGTGGACAACAAATAAACGGCACAACAACTCCTTCTTGAGGTTGGCTGATGACAGATCCGAGTGGAGAGCCATGATCTCCAATGTCTGTTCCAGACAGGGCAACTGATGATGATGATGTATTCGATTGATTGAATAATTCTAGTTGGCTGCCACATCCCTACGCTGGATTATCATGCGTGGTAAAATAATAATAAAACTTACCGTAAGAGCGGTTGAGTATGGTTAAGAGGTACCGTCAGAGAGAAACCTTATATTAATACTGTTACGACGGCCCTGGTATGGAGCGTGAGGGATCTTGATGTGTTCACACTTCTGTCCACCATCTGAAAACAGTGTTTACTTGTAGAGGTCACCGAGGGTGTGGAATGTGGAACACTGACCAGTGGTCATCTGGTATCAAGCTGTTTGTTTTAGTTTCCTCCCTTCGCTGGTGGATCCACGCGGTCTTTTTCAGCCCGTGTACTGGCTGATAGCTGGGCATAGCTGGACCGTATGGCGGGATTGGGCGATTTGAACACTCTCAATAGAGAAAGAAGTGGAAGTGAATCTAAATAAATAAGATCGAGTCATAAAATTTACACAGAGAAATCCGAGACAATCACTAAACCTAGGAATATGCGATTTTCACCCACATTCAATATTTAAACCATTTTTTTTTTTAATTAAAAAGATATTCTTTGTTTGATCAGTCTGCTGGGCTTGTAGGAAATTGTATTCATTGCGCAGATAATATCAAGCATCAGTAAGAGTTGCAAATACGAAATGTGGACCAGATTTGCCTGAATGGCTCCCAAGAATAAAAGAACAATATTCGTCCAATACAAGCTTGAACTTATTCGACAGCCTTAGTTGCATAAGGGAAACACCCATAAGCCTAACAAAAAAAAATACCACCAGTGTACCCTCTCTTTCTCGGCAAAAAACTCTGGAATCTGTCAAAAAGTGGCCAATATGGCAACCTTGATATCAACCTGATTATGTTTTATATCATTCCTCGTCCACGTTGTTGTATTATATCAACTGAAATGTGCTAGATGACCACCACTTTATAGACATTTGACTCACATTAGTGGCAAACTTTGAGCTTTGTTATGAGGATGTTATCAGCATGTTGGTAAAGCAGGACTAGACTATGTGTTACGATAGAAAGATTGTGTTTATTCTCAACATTATGGCAAAAGTACCCAAAAAAAAAACACAAGAAAATGACCCGTTTTTCTCTCGCAGGACGTTTCAAAAAGAAAGTAGGACGGAAGAACGGTGGAAATAATAGAGAGACGGGAGGAAAGGACAGACAGATAGAGAAAGCAAATGAAGGCAGAAAGGAAGAAAAAAAAAACTAAATGAATTTGGAGTAAAGACGGAAAAAAAGAATGAGCAGGGGCGAGGCAAGAATGTTCTGTATTTACATTGAGCCACTGTTTAAACTCTGGCCAACGAACGATAAGGTCTGGAGCCCGGAAGCGTACGTGTTTATAACGGTGTTGATCGAACTTAGCAACAATGATCATCCGAATCCAGACTCAAGTGACCCGACATCTGAAAGATGTTGCTATTTTCAGATGCATTAAGGGGGAAAAATCAACATACGAACTCTTTCCCCTGCGCTGCCCGGGATACGAAGATGTTCTGGCCAACAAGAGATTCTAAAGGTTTTTTTCCGCCTTTGCATTTGAGATGCGGAACTGGTATTCTATTTCACATTAGACTTGGCGTCCACAGTTCTACGCATGCAGTGAAGTTTTAGCCTAAACTTTGGCGAGTAAGATGACTCAACATCAAGGATTGAAATCCTCGTTTGATATTTGTGCAGTTGCAGTCTACCTGGCATTACTCGTTAATATGGCTATTGCTGTTGTTGTTGCTGCTGTTTTGGCGTTGTTGTTGTTGTTGTTTTTCTGAGTGTTTTTGTTTTGTCCTCCCCCCCCCCCCTTTTTTTTTTTTAAATTGATTGTGTAAAATTGAACAGTAAAAATCCGTTTATTCCAGATTGTGAAAAACAATTTCATTTGCTGCTGAACTTTGTCCAGTGTCACATCCGCTACATTTAAAGGAAGGACATAACTGGTGAAATAGCAGACGAAATCACTGGCTCAAAGTAACTGTGACTATAAGTTAAGATTTGAAGAAAGCTCAGTGATTATTCTCGGAGAAGTTCCGTTTCCAATCACCCCCCCCCCTTTTAAATATAGCGAATGTTATGCTGGACAAGACTATACAGCAGGGATAGCCAAACCGCAGCTCGCGAGCTACATGCGGCTCTTTGACCTTCAATATGTGGCTCGTGGAAATATGTTGGCTGACAAATAAATATCATTGAAAATATTCTTTTTTTTTTTTTCCTTTTAGTTTTAGTTTTGGTAGTCTGAGTTTGTTACTGAGATGCAAATATGCACGGTTTTCTTAGAAGTTCCCGTAGTTCATTATCATATTTGAGACGTTCAGTGTAGTTAATTCAATTATCGGTCAAGATTTTGAAAAATTTGGGTATATATATGGATTTCGTGATCACTGAAGCTGGTATGAATTAACAATTTTAAAAACTACGTACATGAATAAATATTGTTGCATATATTAATAATTAATTAATATTCTTTGAAATGTTTGTAACAAAATGTGTATGCGCAATAAAAACGTGTATGTGTAAATTTTGTTGACACCTTGTGGCTCTCGAACATTTGAAGTTTATCGTATTTGGCTCTTACATCAAGCAAGTTTGGCCACCCTTGCTATACAGCATTGGCCTTCTGTCACAGACGCATTGTAAAAAGTTGGCAACGTCGCATAAAAGATGATATTTAAATTTTTTTAAAAGCTAAGGCAGCACATTTTATCGGCTATTATTTTACGTTCAGCCACGCTCGTCATTCTCTTCTTCTGTTTGTTGTAAGCAAAAAACCCTAGCAAGCACAAAAACACACACATAGAATAGAAATGGATTAATGCCCTATCGGATATGCTAACATTTTTGTTTACAGTTTTACGGGCATGTTGATTTGTGTCTGCAAAAACAAAATTTGACACGTTTTTGCTGTGCACATTGTGCAATAAAACATGTTCGAGTTTTTACCATCCTACGCTGTGGAGGGTCCAATTACATAAATTTAAGAAACATGGATCAATTTTCTGTGAAAATGAAAAGCGTGGGGTCTTTGGAAAACTGGTGATTGTTATTTACTGTAATTCAAAACACATGTTTTGTGTTCATCACTGGGAAAGTAATCCTGGATTATCTATTTGTTTTGTGTAGAATTAAATCTTGACAGGAGGCGCACTCAGCTAATGAATTTGCCTTTGATGGAGTTAAGACTTTTATTCCTTGTTCTCCAAATTCTGGTTTCTTACTCGAGTTTCAGGTAGTTCATTTTCTGACAGGTTTATCTAGGAGAGAGGCTGGATAATGGAAAGTTGACAATTTAATGCCTCACAAACACCCACGCTAAGTTTCGTATAACAGGAGGTAGACCTAGTTTCCGTTAGACCCCTGATACAGCTAATGTGTCGTCCACCGCTCTGAGCGCATATCAGCGATGTCAACAGTGCAACAAAGAAGACTTCATTTCTTCATAATAACAAAAATGACTAGTATGCACTTTGATTCATCAACTTGTTCGCTCGCAGTTTGCGGGCATACACCTAGAGTAAGAATGGTTGGATGCATTGGGTATAACCATGAATCTGCATTTCTAAATCCGACTAAACTGCCAGGGTTGTCCGAAAAGTAAGCTGAAAATGGTCAACGAATATACATATTTATTAGGATCCAAATGAAACTCTCACATAAGTTACCAACACCATTCGACTTCTTCTCCACATAATCCTTATGAAGACTAGTGCATTTGTCCCAACGGTTCATAAGAAAATAAAATAAGGGCCCTCCTTGAAGAAAGTCTCGTCAAGCGATTGTAGCCGTGTGTGCACCATCTGCAAACAAAATCGTTTATCTTTGTTGAACCTCTTTCCGACTAAATGTCGTTTGAGGGACCCAAACAGACAGTACTCTTGGTCACAAATTTATTTATTGTCCAAGTTTTTTGAAAAATGAAATTCATACGAGAGAGAGAACCAAAAATAACTTACAATCAGCTGTCAAGAACTATGGCATGTCTCTGGTGACTATATTCCGTGGCTCGTCCTACAGACTAACATGGTTAGAAATGTGAAGTTGTTCGCGGGAATGCCGACAGTGATGCTGAGAAATTTAATATAGAGACACAATTCATGTGTCTGTGTCAGAAGGTCCTGGTCACAGTTGTGATTTTGAACAAAGTGTTTCCCACTTTAACTGGTGAAATAGCACAGGAACCCAGTGGTTCAAAGAATTGAAACTTGGAATGAGCTTCCATAGAACATCAAGGAGCTGGAATCCATCCCCAGGTTTAAAATTAGTTTGAACACCTTTTATTTAAAAAGTATTTTGACTGTTCATGGAACTTGTGTGCCATGTCTAGTAAATGGGGTGTGTGCTATGTCTATAGGTGTGTGAATCCGATGGTGCGTGTGAGTAGTTGTGTTTGTAATGATGTATGCATGTGAGAGTGGATTCTTATTTTGTTTTTCTCCCTATGAAGAGCCTTGAGCCGTGAGGAACAGCGCGCTTTATAAATGTACTTTATTGTTATCATTATGTCGTCTATTTTACGGTAACAGGGCAGTGTTCTTTTCTATGCGTATAAAGGGACAACGTGAAATTCTTTATTAAACATTCAGCACCTTCAGAGAGGCAGAGCATTTAAGGTATTTATTATTCAACACACATCAGTGATTCAGTGAAACAAAAACGTTAACCTCATACATGTATTTTGTTTCCTCGTCGCTTTCTCGTTTAAATGATTGTTGTTTTGATACGCCCAGGGCCAAAATAATCTTTTGCAGGATTTGGTTTACGTGAAAGAGACAGTGAAGGGAGGGGGCGAAGTTTAAAGACTAACAAAATAGGACTATAAAAGTCTACTTCGGATGTCAAAGGTCTCTCTGTAAACAAATTGACGAGTACGCGAAACGACCAACTATTTATGAATGCATAAAGCACGGAACTCTTTGGAACTGGTAGTTTCAAACCCAATATTCGGAAGAACAGCTATTCACATAACTGAACGGTTTACTATAAATGAAAAGCTTTACAATGAAACCAATAAAAAATATACGTGAATCATGATTTTGCGTGCGATTATTTCCTTTGCCGGCACTTGACGCCTGAATCACAAGAGAGTATGAAGCCGTGAAGTAAAACCTTTTATCTCCATTCATGCAATGCCGTATCATGAGTGCAGCGTATCGCTGTCTATCATCTTGATAGGTGCACTGCTCTTAGTGCCTGTCGTAAAACGTCAATAGAAGACCAGAGACGATAGTATAAAGCAATTGCCCTCAGCGTAACGTGTCTGCAAATTTTGACATGGGCTATAATTTATACTAGTCATAAAATGTTTTAATTGTTTTTCCTGTTTTGAATTTTACTGGGCGTTAGTATTTCTCAAGACTTGCGGGGTTTAAGTTTGGTACACTCTTCCATATAGAACATTGCATTCCTTACGAACGATATCCACAACTGGTTATTTGAAGGTTAAACATGGTAAAGGTCTACACGTTATACTTTATTATTTGAACAAATCAAATTACCGTTCAAACAGATATGTTATGAAGCGTTATGTATATTTATATTAGTTTGGTGTTGTCTTCACGACTCGAAGGGTTTTTAACGCTTCCGCTGCCGTTCCCATTTCTATGTACATGAAAACACAGCTTAAGTGTTCAGAAAAAACTGTCTCATAAGCGTAAAGCTTTCTTGGCTCCTGAACTGAATATTTGTGCCGGGCGCCCATGAATAAAATAGATTCATTCGAAACTGAGATAAGCCTATGAGCAAGTAAAAGACCTACGATCTTCTTCAAGATGAATAAAAATCTAAAGCCATGTTTTCATGTCTGCGGACACGGCTACGGAAATGTCAAAAATTTTGCAAGTAGTGAAATAGAAAGAATGTTTCTATGTGTGCTGATACGTCGTTTCCGTACACGTGGAAACACTTTCTTTTTACTACTTGATGGATTTTGACGTTTCCGTCGCCGTTGCTGTTTCCGTTTCCGTACACATGAAAACAGAGCTTAACTTCCCCGAGAGGAAATAACCTCAGTATTTCGTAAGTTTGTGTTGAGATCCTTGTTTTCGGGGGATTTCTGCCCTTAACATTTGCACCCATTTCGTAAGTTTTCTCATACCTTCTTATTTAAATCAAAGAAAAAAAAATTGTTTCGAACCCAACTCTCTCAAACAACCATAGTGAGATGAATGGTGAGTACGTTTAGCAGGATCTGATTTTGATCTACCCGGGGTGGATACTCCGAAAGAAAACTATATTTCTAGGCAAACAAAGACATCAAGCCATCCTGAACCTCAATATTTTGTACGTTTT
Source organism: Onchidella celtica (assembly GCA_963931925.1). Lineage (NCBI taxonomy): Eukaryota > Metazoa > Mollusca > Gastropoda > Systellommatophora > Onchidiidae > Onchidella > Onchidella celtica. The sequence continues at coordinate 38,305,444 of OZ007577.1, forward strand.
GCTCTTGGCGTTTTATTTACATCAAAGAAAAAGCTATTTTTAAACGCAAATGTCTCAAAAATAACCAGAGCGGAATTAAAACCCATTCACATTTATGTGTAAAAACGAATTGTGAGTTCTAGGCTATAGGATAAATGGTGAGTACATTTAGCAAGATTTGAGTTTAGTCTGCCTGGGGTGGATACTCTGAAGAGAAAGAAATATTTCTGGGCAAACAAAGGCATCAAGCCATCCATAATGAATTGAATACGACATCGAGCAGAGACAAGCTCACGTTGGCTGTCAGCTGGTCATAATGCCTTTAAGCGGCAAAAGACCGCATTCGTCAAAAGAGGCTAAATTCATCTTTTTAACATCCTTTTATAGAATGAAATGTGTTCTATTTTTCTCTTTTGGTTATACTTTTGTACGATCAGTAGTTTCTGTACTTCGCCACAAAATGGAAATTGAAGTTCAAATTCATTGTAGGCCTAACGGGCAATTCAAAATAAATTATACGGAAGTATCATACAAATAAGCTCTGAAAAGACATTAGAAATTTTTTTTTAATGAGAACGCACTTGGTCATTCACTCTCTCCGCTGCCTAATACAATTCATACATTTACTTCTAATAATATACAATAAAATATAATGAATGATAATTGAAGAAAAATAAACTGGGAGCAACGTGTCGCCTGTAAGATTGTGTCTTTTGCACGTACGGTCTTCTTCCGTAAACCGGCAGCATTCTTTCATCTCTGCCACTAATGCAAGCATTCTGACGTTTTTCCATCTCATTAGTTCTGCAAGCTGTAAATCACATTGTTCACTCAAGCGTAGATCCTTTTTTCATGAACTTCTGTGGCGTGTTGGACTGGGCCGGAGCAAAACTTGATAATGGGTGGTGGGCTGGGTAAAGTTGTTCACGGGACGGGTCCAGAACAACTCCTGCATTCCCCCCTCCCCACCCCCTTTTCTCTCTCTCTCTCTTTTTCTTTCTCTGTGGCTCGCTCTATCTATCTATCTATCTATCTATCTATCTATCTATCTATCTATCTATCTACCTCTCTAGACTATCTCTCTATCTATCTATCTATCTATCTATCTATCTATCTATCTATCTATCTATCTATCTATCTATCTGTCTATCTATCTATCTATCTATCTATCTATCTATCTATCTATCTATCTATCTATCTGTCTATCTATCTATCTATCTATCTATCTATCTATCTATCTATTAATCTATCTCTCTGTATGTCTATTTATCTATCTATCTATCTATCTATCTATCTATCTATCTATCTATCTATCTATCTATCTATCTATCTATCTGTATGTCTCTCTCTCTCTCTGTCGCTCGCTCTATCTATCTATCTATCTATCTATCTATCTATCTATCTATCTATCTATCTGTCTATCTATCTATCTATCTATCTATCTATCTATCTATCTATCTATCTATCTATCTATCTATCTATCTATCTATCTATCTCTCTGTATGTCTATTTATCTATCTATCTATCTATCTATCTATCTATCTATCTATCTATCTATCTATCTATCTATTTATCTATCTATCTATCTGTATGTCTCTCTCTCTCTCTCTCGCTCGCTCTATCTATCTCTATCTCTCTCTCTCTATCTATCTATCTATCTATCTATCTATCTATCAATCAATCTATCTAACTATCTCTCTGTCCACATCTATCTATCTATCTATTTATCTATCTATCTATCTATCTATCTATCTATCTATCTATTTATCTATCTATCTATCTATCTATCTATCAATCTGTCTAACTATCTCTCTGTCCACATCTATCTATCTGTCTGTCTGTCTATCTATCTATCTATCTATCTATCTATCTAACTATCTATCTATCTATCTATCTATCTATCTATCTATCTATCTATCTATCTATAGATCTATCTATCTATCTATCTATCTATCTATCTATCTATCTATCTATCTATCTATCTATCTATCTATCTATCTATCTATCTATCTATCTAGTTATCTATCTATCTGTCGCTTTCTCTGTATGTCTCTCTCTCTCTCTGTCTGTATCTCACTCCCTCTCCCTCTCGTGGTCTCTCTCGCCCTCTCTGTCCCTCTTTCGTTCTTTATCTGCACTGCATGTGCCCCATGAGAATTGATGACCGGTACACGAGGGATACAGTGTATTTCGGATAGCTACAACAAAACACTTTCGTATAATGATAAAAGTAATAATTATATAATACATGACATGATTTATTTGTGTGTATTTTTCAGTTTTGGTACTTTTATTGATATAATGAGAAGAGTTTTTCAAACAAATCATCAAAGAATTGATTTTAACCTACAGAATTTTCGAGGTTTTGCAGTTTAATTTCACCAATTTTGCCAAACCAAACAACAACAAAAAAAAAGAAAGTGTCACTAATTTAAGTGCCAAGACATAATGAGAGTTATTTTGTATAAAATTGTTAGCATAGTATCAACTTTGTACATCCTTTAACAAAAGGTGGAAATCCATAAAACCGACACCGAAACGAAACCGACACGAGACCGATACGGAACAAATCGTGCCCAAGCAAATTTTACTTTCTGAATCCATTCACCCGAAGCGATACCGACATGACATCGAGGCGAAATAAATGACATCATAGTAAAGGGAGATATCATATTAAACCCGGAACGGCACAGTCATCTGCTGGCAGACAAGAAGTGCACACCATAATTTCCTACAATTCTTTGTAAATCCGAGAAGACCCGATCATACTAAGCTAAGCCTGGTCAGACACAGTCAGCTTCTGCCACTATTTCTTGGGTGTACATTTTGCTGCCAGCAACTGGCTGTGAAGTTCCGAGCTTAGTAGTGATACCCCCCGTATCCTTATTTTCTGAACCCATTAATATGAAAAGACACTGAAACAAAATAAGCAGGATACCGACACCAAACAAATAGTGCCGCAGAAATTCTTACTTTCTGAATTTACTATGACGAAAACACACCGGTACGTAAAAAGAATTTGGAGTCGGTATCGCGACCGTATGGGATGGTATGGGTTTCCAGCCTAAGAGACTGATCGAATCTTACCTGGCGCACGGGTCGGTGTTTGCTTAACGTGTGTCATGAGGTTTACTTACCAGGTCTCAAAATATCACTGAAAAAGTAAACATTCCTAGATGGGGTCAGGTAAATATTTTCAACCAGTATGACAGTACATGTATACACTGCATGTACTCGGTAAGATCTTCGTAATGACCATATATTTTGTAACCTTATTTTGCAGCATTTTTATCATGCAATGTAGCAGAAAAAACATTATGTAAAAATTACATAAACATTAATGGTGGAAGAGTACCATAATTTATGAGTTCGAGAGATATTTTTCATATTTTGTATGGGAATATTTTGCCGATTTTGAGGTTTTGTCATGAAACTAATTCTCTCACTTCTTATTTCATTATCTATAAGTGTCATGCCAATCGGTTAAGAACTTTTCGAGATATGTGTTTCTGCTGTAATGTTGTATGCCTTTTGGCCCCTTTAACGTCCTACTCTTAATCCTCATTTTTCTCGAAAAGGCAAAAATGCGCATACAACAATATGGCAAATACCCAACGACACATATACACTGTACTAGGAGAGATCTTCATATGAGAATATAATTATTCTGTAACCTGATTTTGCATCATTTTTATCACGTAATGTAACAGAAAAAAAATAATAACGTAACACGTTGTATAAGTGGTGGAAGGAGCACAACAATTATGAGTTATACAACTGTAGCTGGGCACAGATTTCATGTTCTGAATATCGAAACTTTGGTCACCTAAGGCTCAGGAACCGCATCACACTCAGGCTTCAAACTTTGCACAACAGCATATTATCAATGCGAAATTAGCATGGGCTATATTAGAAATTCATTAGAAACATAAGTTTTATATTATAATCTCACAACTTACTTTTGTTGAAAAAAACTAAACAAGAAAGCAAAATGAACGAAATAGAACTCATTTTTGTTATTTCACTACTATAACTGAAAAGCGTACTTAAGGCTTCCCAGTCTCCTTCATCCCCTAAAGTAGGCTTTCCATACACCACAAATGGTACTCAACGTGCGCGATATCGCCAACCGGGGGGGGGGGGGGGGGGATTTTGATATGGGGGTGGGGGTGAAAACCAGGAAAAGGCGTCAAGAGGGTTGGGGGCAAAAACGATGAAAGGATGCGACAGGGGGGCGGAAACGTGTATAGAGGAGGATTTGTGGGGGAGTGCATGGGAGCCACGGACTTATTCAACAGCACGCGTAGGTGTTGTTGTTGTTGTTTTTTCTTTAACAGCAAAGGCTTATTTTTCCTGGTGTTTTTGATAAAGTATACTTGGTCTTATAATGAACAATCAACACGCATATTGTCATTAATAAAGCTTTGAAAAACATAACATTACCGTTTGTTATGTGTAGTCTGTCTTCTTGTGAAATGTATCTGTTGGGTTTGAGTAAGGATTGAAGGGGCATGGGGTGGGGGTGGGGGGGGGGGTGGAGGGAGAGAGAGAGAGAGAAGGGGGTGGGTGAAGAAAGAAAATTTGGATTATGGGGGCGATGGCCTGAAACAGGTTGAGAACCACTGAGCCGAGGCAACCACCGCCCTCACCCTCCCTCCTGTCCCCCCCCCCCTGCCCCACCCCCACCTCCCATCCTTCCCTTCTCCCGGGTGCACGTACTTTAAGGATGGTCTCTAAATGTGAAAGAAAACATCTTGGACAAGCGAACCGGTGAAAACTGTAGACAGATCAATAGTGTGATGGTTAATGTCCTTCGACCTACGACGCCGTAGATTTGTACTGTACATGACAGCTACAGGATTGAAAGATGGTGTCCAAAGTTACAGACCCGACCTCGCCCGTCTGCGGGGGAAAGGTTACCATTGATATGGATCACTATTCTGGGAAAAAGCCATATATCCTGACAGCTCTACGGTACTGGCTCGTGTCAGACTTATGCCAAAAAGGCAATTAACAGTTCATTTGCAATCCTGAGCATGAGAGCTATCAAGATATTAACAAGTCTTATTACAAAATATAGTGGCGGGAGTAATTCATTGTGGTACAATTTTGACCCTTATTTGGCTCGGCGCTGCAGCCGATTAATGACAGCTTCAAAAAATCATAAAATTAATTTCTTAAGTGTGAATTAATCTAGTCCAGTCGCTTTTGTATCGACTGATTGTGTTGATTCAAGTTTCAGGTACTTTTAAATAAAAGTTGTAAAAATGTTAAGTACAACGATCTTTGTTATGGCTCCCTGTAGTAAGCCCATCGCACCTGAAACGATATTAATACGCATGCACTTCCGTGCGCACAATTTCCCCATCAGAAATGAGTGCATAGTGCTCTGTCCTCAAGTACCCACATAAAAGCCAGCCAAGCCAGGTCAGTGATTATTTCACAAGAACAAAAATCTCCCTCAAAACGGAGAACAATGTCGTGACCGATTAACAAACGTGTAATAAATTCTGATTCTCTTGTTTACATAATGCTCTATTTTTAGCCATATTGTTAACGTAACACAAAAGAAATTTTGCCAAAGATAAAGAGATCTTGGTTCAAAGGGAGGCTCAAGATTGATTATTCTGGCCGGGTTAATCGGCCCCATAAATTGCCACGCCCATTATCGTAGTATGTGTGGGATGTGTTGACAGGTCAGGTTGTAAACATATTGATGGACGAATGAGAGTAGGCCCGGATGGGTAAGGTAAACATGAACCTCAGTGGCCAATGATATCGTGACAGACAAATGATATCTCCTTCCCCCCCCTTTCTCTCTTCTTCTTCTCCTTCTCCTTCTTCTTCATCCCCTCTCTCCGTCTCTGACCCTTTCTCTTCCATCTCTCTTCCTCTCTCCCTCTCTCTTCCTCTCTCCCCCTCTCTCTCTTTCTCTATCTATCTCTCCCTTCCTCCTTCTCTCTCTCGCTTTCTCTCTCCTTCTCTCTTTCTCTCTCTCCCTCTCTCTCCCTCATCTAGCTCATACTCCCCCTCCCTCTCCCCCTATCTATCTATCTATCTATCTATCTATCTATCTATCTATCTATCTATCTATCTATCTATCTATCTATCTATCTATCTATCTATCTTATATCTATATCTATATCTATCTATCTATTTGTCCATCTATCTATCTATCTATTTGTTTATTTTATCAAGAAGAAGTTGACTTTATTTGACGTCGCAAAACGTTTACTTCTCCGAAACGGATTCTTGAAGTTACAAATCATTTGTACCCACAATGGCTGGCAGAACACTGAATACTGAATGGCTTTCTGCATAACAATTTTAGTGACATAGACACAACATAACCAATAATAGGACTGGTTTATCCCTTGACGCCAGAAAGCGTATGCGTTTCCAAATTTTTAAATTACTTGACTCAAAATGGCGTTAAGGCATTGCATGACAGTCTACATATCAGGTTTGATGACTTAACGAAAAATATCCGTAGGAAGCCATCGCAGTTATGACGAGTTTCCCGGGAGAGTTTCAAAGTCAAGACGCTGGAATTCCCGAGTGAAGTATTGAGTACTCTCTGTGTATTGTTCACTTTAAAGTTGACCTGGGCGTTGCTATGACATCCTGATTTTCCTGATGATCTGTAGTTACATTTGCAAATGAGTAAATTTCAAGCGTTTACAAGAGCTTCCCCAAGGGGCAACAGAGCTCGTCCTGAATAATTTGGGAGACGGGCTGAAAACTGGTGTTATTTTCCCGCCAGCATTTAGACGGGGATATCACAGAATGCCAAGTCCATCTGTTTATGAAGCATATTTTGAGGGGCTAATGTTTATACAGTAATTTTGGGAGAAAGCTTTCCTTAGCACAAGTATCTGTAACCCTCAAGTCTTTCAGCTTTTGTCTATGGCTCCATCATTTTCTTAATTGCAGTTAAAGAAATCTTTAAATGAGAGGTGAAGGGGGGGGGGGGGCAGGGGGGACTACTGACATTTTGCGTCTCACTCTTAAGTTGAATTCTAACGGGAGTCTCAAATGTGGCTCTTTTTCTCTACAGAGGGTGAATGGTGGGAGCCTCTGGTAGGATCTTCTTCTGTCCCATCATTCTGCTATATTCTGTCCATCGTCTCACTTCTTCCGACTACAACATAGCGTTACCGTGTTGACTTACTTTCTCTAAATTGTAACTTTTGTGCTCTTCTTCTCCGAAAAGTCGTCGACCCATGCTTCGTAGAACAAGAATGGAACAATTAAAATATGGGGGTGGGAGAAGGAAGGAAGATTTAAAAATGTACCTAACATTGCACTTTGACTTGGTTTCTTTTGTTAATCACAGTTGGTGTTGTTGTTGTTGTTGTTGTTGTTGTTTTTGGGGGGGGGGGGGGGGTTGGGATTATTTTTTCCTTGGCACCGACTTCCTGTAGCTCGTCGTTTTATTTCAATTTCCTGGAATATGTCAATCTTATCTAACAGAAGGATCGTAAATTTTAGAACAAGTTTATATTTGTTTTCCAAGGTGGATTACGGAAATAGGCGAGTCTGAGTAAGGCTGGGTTTTCATGTGCACTGAGACAGCGACGGAAACGTCAAAAAACCCATAAAAGTTGGACACATTCTTTGATTTTACTACTTGATGAATTTTTGACGTTTCCGTTGCCGTCTATGTTTCCTGACGCATGAAAACACTGCTTATGTCATGATACTTTGCTCTCCTTTCTTTCCCCACTTTATAAGAAAACTATGGTGATCTTTCGCTTCGCGCTCCTGCCAGTTTTTTTTTCTCCAATACAAACGGAGCCAACAGTCCACGTTATGTCAATAGACAAAAACACATTGTCGGTGGCCGCTGCTTGCTTTTGTTTAAGCCGTCAAAGATTTACTGTACAGCTGGTTCAACAACTAAATATAGAATCTGCTTGACAATTAAACAGTGGAAGGGTTTAGTTCTAGTGTGCCCAAGTCATAGAGCTAAAATCGAGATACTGAGCAAAAAGTGTGTTTCGTGCATGCTTCGACTCTAAAAACGTTAGTCCTTTCGGTGTGCCACACTCCAATAAAAGCAGTCCTGAGTATAGGCCCATTGCGCATATCGGCCATCTTTGATGTGAGGACCGACACTTCACCATAGCGATTGTGGCATTGATTTTGATTCGTAAGCTGATTTGCACTGCGAGCACTTGAGGCGTCGCGAACCAACCGGCGGCGAGCTAAAAGTAGTTCACTACAGTAAACAATGGCACATGGGAGACGTTCGGTCAGTTCTTTCACTTCCTTTCCCTTGTTTACATGGATGGTAGAGAATCTGGCCAGCTTGGATCCATCCTTCCCATTCCTGTCATAACACTCAACTGCAATGCAGCCAGCAGGCATTTTAACCATTTAGACCTATCTCGAAGTTGCACTCATCAGCTGATCCATTGGCCACCTTGGGTATCGGAACAACAAAACAAAAACACTCTGTGACGTCATTTGCAATGGGCCTATAATCACTGATCTTTATGTACAATCATAGTTTTTGTTTTTGGGGGTATGATATAGAACTAATTGAGGTCAATTAAGATGGCTCCTCTGTCAGGGTGCTCACTTTCAGTAGTCATTTTATACTGCAGACTGAAAATAAGCAGAAGCAAAGTCGGCATTGTCTTAGGTTTATGGGCAGTGGCTGCTGTAGTAAATGGCAAGTGTGAGTTTGGGTTTCGGTTTTACGGCGCGTCAGCCACTTTGCGCCTTGCTCGGTATTTTCGGAGACCTTATTTATCTTTGATATTCAGTGGTTCATCAATTTAAATCCACAAATCGAATTAATAGTTCCGTATAAGATTGATTACACATGTAAAATTCTCAAAAATTGCTTTTGTATAGATCTGACAAGAATTATGTCCATGTGTATAAAAAAAAAAAAAGAGTGTAATCAAATTATAGATTTTGGCATCTTTCACAAAGGACAAGACGCACTATGTGTCCACGTCAGAAAATAATTCTGTTATGGATCCGCAGGCATAGTGCTTTTTTCGTATGTATATGCAACTGTGAGACCTTTTTTTTTTTTTCCCTGCACGAAATTGTATAAGTCCTGTGTAGTTTCGTTGGTCTAAAGCTGCACTGATATACAACAGTGTTAAAGTGACTCTTGCGAGGGGCCATCCGAATAGAATGCACGCTCGGAAGGTTTAGCGGTTGCCTCTATGTTACAAAATGTGTACATGGAGACAAGAGTGTAAGCTTTCCAATAATGATAATGAATTAAAAAGTTCAGTGTTTTGTAAAAAAAAAATTCCAGCAATTGATGTTTGGGCATAATTTAAAAAATCATATTTATGATGTAATTGTCTAAATGCCCATGCAAAATGCCACTGAAAGTTGTCAAGTATCAAGGTTTTTTCACCGACATTCACCATTCTATTGGCCGAGCGCGCCTACAAGGGGAGGGTTGGTTGAAGAAAAGCGGATGGGAAGTAGACATGGGGGAATTTGGGGGGGGGGGGGGTTTAAAAAATAGCCAAATCGAGCCTATGTACTTAATTGATGGGTCTGCATTGAAAATAAGCATTCGCAGCTTGCTCACTTGAACAGAATCCGACCATTTCCATAAGTCCAATTATACAACGTTTTTAGTTCTAAGTATCCCCCCCCCCCCCCCGGGCGCTGATACTGCTGGCTGATACAAAGTTCGCCAAACCAGTTTTCATCTTCCCTGACCTTCCATGCACCTGCCCGAGAACATAGATTTTGCCAAATAATATGCAAATGTAGCAAACTACCCTTTCACGGGGCTGAATTTTTTTTCCCCCACACATTCCTTCCTGCAGATCGCTGATTCTGTCATGAAATCGCTGACCTGCAGATGACAAGTCCTTTTTTGCTGAATACTCTATGAACTTCTAGAAGGAATAATGTTAATAATGATAATGCACAGCATTTATACAGCGCTGTACAACATTTATGTCATATCTGTCCTAAATCACGTACACAATACACACATTGTCACAATACTCGGGAAAAGAAACGTGGGTGTAAAAATTGGTCATTAAAACAATCTGATTGATAACCTTCGAAATAGTGTAATTTTATAATTACTTGCTGAAATAGCCAAACGTTGCCCGGTATAAAACCTGCTGTAGTCTGCATGTGTAGGGGACATAGGCTGATGGCCTGATGACTTTCGAGGCAAAATGGCTCATATTGAGAAGAAATTCATGTCCATATTAAATGACAGTCACCATCCCCTCTTTCATCAAATTTCTAGAATGATCACCCAAGAGCAAGAGAATAATACACGTGAAAACAAAAAGGGAAAGATACAGAAGATCGTTTTTGCCTTCCGCAATTCGCCTCGGCAAGTCATTTTAACTAGATGTGTGTCATATTTCTCTAAGGTTCTTTACCATGTCACGTATTGTTATTGACTTATTGTGTTTGTTTATATAATGATACGTATGATATGTGTAGCACGTATGTGCTGTTCAACGCTCTGTGAAAAACAATTTCCCTTATGGGATAATAAAATGATTCTTGTCTTATCTTATCTCATATGGACTGTGGTTCATGATATAATAATGCGACTGTCGAGCGCTAAAATGCTTTATTCAGCGCAAATGTGATACTGGCATAATCATTGTCTGGCTTGGACCCAACAGTCGGACGCTGTATATATATTTGGGTGAACATTGTGTGCTTTCTGGGTTAGATAAGATAAGAATTACTCTATTATTATCCCATGAGAAAAATTCACTCCCGCAGAGCCTTTAAGAGCACGCACACGGTTCACACATCTAACACTGTCATCATTACATAAACAAAGCATAACTCAATAACAGGATTATTGCATGAAGTGACGTGGCATTAGGCGCGACGTAGTATCCCTGCCTTTGACTGGCCAAGGGCAATTCAAGTTGAAGAGCAGTTCTGAGCACAGTCCTCATTTCGTAATATAAATTAAGCAGATCTTGGCTGCACGATCACTGACAATGCTGCAGCATGAAACTGAGGATGTATGGGGTCTTCATAGCCCTAATTACTCACAGTCTTGATTGCGCAGATTGTTCCTGATATTTGTGACCCAAGACGTCAAGTCGGTAATTAGGTTAAATTTGTTCATCTCGTGTAACATTTTATTATTTTAGGCTATATTTGTTGATTCGAGTCTGCACACATTTAAACGACATATTGAGGAATTGTAAGCGACCGAAAACCTCGAAGTACCGACTGAAATCACCCAAAATGCCATTTTCCCTGCTTGGGACGTAATTTACAGGTTTGAGTAAATGTCACATTGTTTTGTTGTTGTTGTTGTTGTTGTTTTCATATTTATCACAAATTAAGATAGGACCAATTTACTATCCCCTGAGGGGAAGTCACGATTACAGAGCCTTTAAGAGCACATTGTTACACGGTTCATATTTTAGATCTTTATTTTGGAAGGTTCATATTTTTCTTGTTTTGTTTCTATGTGTTTTTGTGGTAGGGATTAGTTTGTTTTGTTTTTTTTTTGTTGTTAATTTTGCCCGGGCAGCGGCCTTATTCGGCCTGTTCTTTTCGACTTTTTAACTGCCACGGTATCTAACGTGCGCAACGTGCACACGGGCCCACCGAGTTTTGCGTCCTTACCCAAGAAGACTAGGCGCTCGATCCTACCTACCCACCTACCATTGGATCAGGGACAGGAATTTTTTTTACCCCCTAAGAAAAATCCAACATGCCTGCAACGACCGCGGGTCGAACCCGGTACCTTCAGCATGACAGGCGAGCACCTTGCTTCTCGACCACCGTGTCCCTGACATGATACATAATATCAAACGCATCATTACGTAAACATATCATCACGCAACAGCAGGATTATTACATGAAGTGACGTGGCATGAAACCTCAGTAAAATATGGCACACATCTAGCTATAATGTCTTGTTGAGAGGAAGTGCAGAGGGCAGAAAACAATCTTCTGTATCTTTCTCTGTTGGCTTTATCGTAGCTCACAGGGGAATGTATCAAATTTCCATGCAGGCGGTGGTTGTTGTGAAAATAATGGCAATTTGGAGACATTGTTTTCTACACAAGATTATAAACATCCTGTATGTGAAGACATCCATCTGCGCATGTTTTGATATATAGCAGTGCTAACATGGTTTTATTATTATGATTATCTAGTCTTAATTACGGCCGGGATAGATAAGTTAAGGGGCCATGCATGAAGTATAATTATACGCCTCAGCTCTCTCTCTCTCTTTTTTCACTTTCTTTCTCTCTCTCTCTCTCTCTCTCTATTTATCTATCAATCCATCTATCCATCTCTTTCACTCTCTTTCTCTCTGTCTCTCTTTCATTCTCTGTCTCTTTTTCACTCTCTCTCTGTCTTCTTCTCTCAACCCTGTCTCTCTCTCTTTCTTTCTATCTCTCTCTCAGCTCTGTCTCTGTCTCTCTTTCTCAACTCTCTCTCTCTCTCTCTAACTCCCTCTCTTTCTCCCTCCCCCATTCACTCTCTCGCTTCCACTCTATCTCTCTACACAGCTCTTTCTCACTTACACACATACACACACACACACACACCTCTTCCCCAATGTTCATTGCTTGAGGTCAACGCCTCCTCTCCCCCTTTCCCTATGGACGACCGTACGACCACTAGAGTACCGAACGTCCATGTCCACGCCTTCTTGCTATACAACTTTTTCATAATGGCAATTTGTATGGGCTATAATTGGACTTTCATTGGAAACATGATTTTTTAATATATTACTACAGCGTACTTTGTTGAAATGTAAGTAAATAAATAAGACAAAAACGTTTCATTCATTGTCATAACTGATACCCATTCTTATGCATTTCAGTACGCTTACTTGTTTCTAATAGATCTGCAGCTTTCGTTTCATGGGGGCCCTATTTCAGAAATATTCCATGCTTTTAATTCTGCACATAAACAACATGGCGGCGGTTCGGCATGAAAATTGAACATGAAGCATTTTAGCATTGGAAACGTACTCCCATCTCGCCTGGTTTTATGTGCTTATTTGAGGAGGTTCGCAGCTCTTGGCATTTATAGCTCACATTTCTTGTTGTTGTTGTTGTTGTTGTTGTTTCTTTTTCATTCTTCTTGCTCTTGTCTTTGTGTGTTTTAGTGGTAGGGATTAATCTCCTGGAATGTTTTGCCCAGGCAGCCACCTTGTTCGGCCTGTTCTTCTCGACTTTCAAGTGCCAAAGTATCTTTAATGTGCGCAGCGTGCACACGGGTCCTTCGAGTGTTTCGTCCATATCCGAGAAGACTAAGTGCTCGATACTACCTACCATAGGATCAGGGACAGGAAATTCTCCCCCCAAAATTCCAACATGTCTGCACCGACCGGGAATCGAACCCGGTACCTTCGCATGAGGGGCGAGCACTTTGCCTCTAGACCAAATTGTCACCACTGTCCCTCTCCCTTTTCCAAGTCTGCATACCTTATGTATGCCCTCGAACTGGTGCTGGTGCAGACATAGCAGCCGTGGCTAACATATCACACTCTGGTTTTAATGGGTGTTGGGATAGACAAGTTAATCAGGAAGACCACACAACAGGGTAGCCATTGTTTCCAGCAGCCCCTGACAACGGCAGTACACAAACAGACCCGGGGGGGGGGGGGGGGGATGGACACAATTTATGTATACAGATGTGTTTGTAGGGAAATTACATAAATCAAGTTGGTTTGGATGCTCATTTGTGAGACGTATCATCTGTCAAGTTCAGCCTGTATGTGCATTTCGTGAGTAAATCTTGTCTAGAAACAACTCGTTATTGCGTGGAGAAAGATTACAGGTTTCTATTGTTTGATTTAACTCCACTGTGGTGGGGGGCTAATCTATTTCTAAGGCAGCGGTTTTCAGCATTTTCTGTTTCTCCGCCCCTTTCAAGGTGCTGATGTGATGTCCTGCACTGCCGACCCTTCAAAAAACAATAATAATTAACCTTGCCAATTTGCCCCCCCCCTCCTCTCTCTCTCTCTCTCTCTCTCTCTCTCTCTCTCTCCCCCTGTCTCTGTCTGTCTGTCTGTCTCTCTCTGTCTCTCTCTCTCACTCTCTCTCTCTCTCTCTCTTTCTCTCTCTCTCTCCCTTTCTATGTCTCTGCCTCTCTCTCTCAGCCTGTCTTTCTTCCTTTCTCTCTCTCCCTCTTTGTCTCTCTCTCTCTCTCTCTGTCTTTCTATATATTATAGTCTCTCTCTCTCTCTCTCTCTCTCTCTCTCTCTCTCTCTCTCTCTCTCTCTCTCTCTTCTCTCTCCCTCTCTCTCTCTCTCAGAAAAGAACAGATGCTTCGCTTTCTGACTGCTGGGATCGTGTGATGTGAGAGAATCTGGTGGATGGGACTGATATGGTTTTGGAGGAGGGGGTAGTTTCCAGGGAAAGAGAGAGGGAAAGGCGTTGGTCAATGCATGAAAGGGTCGGTACATATTACAGTAAAAATACTACATTCCAAATAGAGGGAAAATCAGTTACTAGAACCATCAAATGATGAATACTCATGACAGTCTTAAAACGCGTTTCCGTGTGTTCGGAGACGGCGACGGAAACGTCAAAAATCCGTCAGGTGGTAAAAAAAAAGAAAAGAGTGTTCCCATTTGTTCCATGTATTTCACTACTTGAAGGGTTTTTGATGTTTCGGTTTCCATTTCCGTACACATGAAAACCCAGTTGTGATGTTTCAAAACTTCAAGTGACATTTTGCATACATTATTTGACCATTTCATTATGAATCCAACAACTTAATCTCCGAGGAAAAAAATGTTAAAAGTCAAACTTTAAAATTCCTTGCCATAACTGGAAAGCGTAAGTATGCTTCTCCCCCCCCCCCCCCCCCCCGAAATGTCCTCTCACTCCGTGAACGCTTATATACCATTTCCATCCCCTAACATACTTTCATTGTGGATGGTCCTTTGGGAGGGTATATTCCATTTGCGTAACCAAATTAAGAAAAAGTACAATTTGTGAAACTGGACATTTGCCGAACTCTTTTAAAGATACTTTGTATCGATACAATTTTTAGAGACGCAGTTACTGTGTTATGATATAAACCGCTCATTGCATGTTCACAGTAGCTCCCATCAGACAGTAGTTTAAAGGGGGGGGGGAGCACACAGTTCGGGGGGTAAACCAACCTGCAAGCGTTTAAAACTTTGCACTTCATTCGTCATTTGGACAGGCTGTTTCTTGCCATGGTGTGAGAAGTAAAAATGTAGGCATGTACAACTTAGAACATGCGCGATGGTACACGTGCCTTCCTGGTGTCAAGCATGGGAGCAGATGAAATATCTCCTTTTGCATAAAAGTGAACATTTTTATCTGGAGAACGGAACAGGCTCAAATGTAACTAGTCGATCGAGTCATGTATCGAACTGGTTCTAGCTGAAACTATTATATTCGAGTGTAAAATTTGTGTCGCAGATTGAATTTTTTACTCGGCCCCGCAAATTGAATACAATATTTTGGTTCTGCAAATTGTCTGCATCCCTTTGGTCTACTCATTCAACAAAATGTGTACGTACTTGTAACAACGAGTGGCATGAGCACTGCGTCCACAACTGTTATGCCCATGACCCAGGCTTGGATCAGAGATAGAAATATCTCCATGGAAAGAAAAAGAAGAAAAAGCTCTGCCATGCCTGCCATTTTCCGTTCACCGGCAGACAAAACTGATGGACACTAAATCAGCAACGGACATTATTTCAGCTGCCCCACCTGCAATGTTGCACTCGTTAATTTGTTTTACTGCACTCCGAATCATCAAAAATCAAAAGAAATCTGCAACTTTCTTTTTTTTTTTTTTTTTCCAGATAAAATAGCAAATTTTTTTTTTTTGTTCCTCAGTTTCCATTTACATTTGAAGCGGGTTTCACGATTTCTCCATTGACCCGAAACGCCGGGTACTTTGGCAATTCACTCAGCAAATTGGAAAGTGCACAGCTCATTGACGCTTAATCTCAAGACATGCAGCATTCTGGCAATGAATGTGACAATGAAATTAACTTAATGTGTCCTCCTGGTGCCGTGGGAACAACACTGCGCTGAGGGTGACGTAAGGTCCACAGGTTTTCTTGTGGCACGGTGACGCTAGCGATGGTATTCACAGCTCGTCAATTCATGCCGTGGCTATGTCATTTGATGAAGTATCGTTCTTGTCATGTGGCGACCCCAGTTCTTGTTTGTTCCAACTCCACTTTTTGCACAATTGAGAGATTCGACGTTAAACGTTTGCGGTTTTAGTATGATGATAAGGAATTAGAATGAGTCTGACCTGTGAAACAGCTTGATAAGTGTCACAACGCATTTAAACAAGCGAGCGTCAAAGCGTGCATTTAATATACCTCTTTTAGATACTAAAAGATCTCCAGTTTTTCAGAAAATTGAGATAGAACAAACAAGAACTAAGAACGCGATCAGGGTGTGACGAGGGAAGCCATAAATCACAAGGAATCAAATGCGGAAACACTAAGTTGTTTGACGGGAGAGTTTTCTCCATCTGGGGATATCGTGGCTTTGTTCTCCGGAGAGTTTCAAGTCCTTTTTTTTCTCTTCTGTATTAGGACTTTTGTCCCTACAGAGGTATACACGACGCGACTCTGATCCCAACCTAGACCTTTACGTTAGTCCGTACCCCGATCATGGCCCTAACCCATAGATGGCAGCTGTCTACACCGAAGCGATTCTGTAATTAAAAAAACAAAAACAAACAAACAAAGAAAACAGACAAATCCGATAAAGAACAAAATAGAAATGCAAAGCTTATTAATCCTGTAGTGCCCAGACAGACTGCCTTATTCAAAGATGCAGCCAAAATTATTTTGAAGAAGTCATATAACTGCAAAAAATATCTATGTTAATTAAGAAAATGTCTTTGTTGATAAATAAAAAGAAAACCAGAAAGTATTGGATATTGGCGTCTGTTATGTGTTGCAAATATTGTACAGGGGAGGGGGTTTAAAACGAATACAGAAAGTAGTATAATCTGTCAGCAGCATTGCAGCACTGTAGGACATACATTTGCATGCTTACAGATGGAAGGTTTCAGCTTGCATCCGGCGCACGGAGTTTGCATAGCCCAAACTGGAAATGTCAAAAGTCCAGGGGTGTCATCTCTCCCGACGTCATTGCTGTCTCACCAGGGCGGATCTTTTGTCTGTGTTGTCTTTGCAAAGACTTCCTGGTTTGGTTCAAGGTGAGGGGATGTTGTTAGAGGAGCGTGGTATTTTATATTATAAGCCATTGCTGGACAGTGAACACAGTTCGGTATTTTCTGTATTTGGCTTTGTAATTTGTGGCCTTGAGGCAAGGGTGCTCGCCTCTCATGCCGAAGGCACCGGGTTCAAATCCCGGCCGGTGCAGGCATGTTGGAATTTTGGGATTTTTCTCATATTTTCATGTCCCTGGTCCTATGGGAGGTAGGATCGAGCACCTAACCTTTTTTGGTAAGGACGAAAAACTCGGAGGGCCGGTGTGCACGTTGCGCACGCTAAAGATACCTCGGCCATTGGAAATCGAAAAGAGCAGACCAAACAGGCCGCTGCCCGGACAAAATTAAGTCAAATTCACCCCTATCACTCCCTCCCCTCCCCTCATCTCCCCCCCCCCCCCACAAAAAAAAACCGGTGCTGCACTGTGGCGTCGAAGTGTCTGCTCCAGCTGTAACTGGGCTGCAATAACACAAAGGCAAATTTCCCAAGTGGGATTAAAGAAGTATACAAAATACAAAAAAAAATACAAATAATTACACTACAGGCCCCTAAAAACATTGTTAAGCTAAACAACTCGGCATTTCACTTGTTGGTGGTGAGCTTTGCCGACTGTCCATGATGGTGAATGGACAGCAGGATAGGCTTGTTGCCTTCCAGTGCATGAGTCCCAAAGGGATATCGTGATCTTGGCTCTTGTTTGTTCCAACTCCACTTTTTGCACAACTGAGAAATTCGATGTCATAACTTTTGCGGCTCTAGTACTACCATAAAGGGTTAGAGTAAATCGGAACTATGATAAGTCCTACAACGCATTTTAAACAAGGGCCAACATGTGCATTTGTTATATCTCTTCTACACACTAGAAGAGAAGATCTCCAGGTTCTCAGAAAATGGAGATAGAACGAACAAGGACACAAGTCGCGGTTTGCCTTCGCCGGGCAGTCTTTACATTTTCATGGCGTATACTCTCGCACAAGGGAGGTGTGGGGAGGGGGGGGTTGAAATCAAGCCTATGAAAAGCATACGACGGGGGAGGGTGGGGTATAAAACTGCTAAAATCAAGCGTAGGTATTTTATGGATTACCCCAACCACAACATAATGGAGCTGGAGGGTGAATATATAGCACCGAAAATCTCTTCCCTACCTGACCAAAAAGTATGAGCTTTTCTGTACTACCTCAATTTTTGACGATAAATTACATGGACACATCCATTTTGGAGAAATGTCGGCCTTTATTATTTATTTACAATTTTTTTTTAAAGTCACAATAAAGAGACGCATTATCGAGAGAAAATTCGAAAGGTAGGATCGGAAATTTCCCTATTCACCTCTCTTTACACGTTCCAGGCCGAACATCAGCTTTATCGAATCAGTGTATTCTGTAAAGAACTGTGCAGTAACAGTAAGGTTTTCTTGTATTTGCATAGAGTGCAAGTGCCATTATTAGTGTTACTTAGATCTATAAATCGCCAGGTATGTTCCATATTGTTGTATATGTGTATTTTTGTCTTTTCGAGAAAATGAAGATGGAAACTTTGGAGAGTTGTTTAAATCAGAGGACAACATTGCGTCACAAACACAAAGCGCGAAAAGTTTTTCACCAATCGGAATGACACCTGTACATAGTGAAATTAGGAGTGAGAGAATCATTTTCATGACAAAACCTCAAAATCAGCAAAATGTCCCATACAGTAGAGTGGCAAATACTCCACGATATAATAATAATTGGGCTAGAAGGTACAAAGGATTTCCAAGATCTATCTTGCTCGTGCCGGCTATTACTACTAATCTGAGCAAGAAGAGCGACTTCTATCATCCCGGCATCAGTATTAGATTTCCCAACACATTTTAATCTGACTTGGTCTCTCAGCGACTCCAGTGTATACAGGACAATAGACAAACATACAAAACAGAAGAGTGGACAAACTGGCGTGGAGGAGTTGCCGTGATGATTCACATAAATACACAATGTCATTCTGTCTCTTCTTTTCTCGTTTATCACCTGAGAGAGAGAGAGGGAAAAGTTGGAAAGAGAAGGTGAGTCGGATTGGAGTCAGGAGAACGAGAGAAAGTGAAAGAGGGGCGAGGGAGAAACGGAGAGGGGAGAAGAGAAAGAGAGAAAGTGGGAAAGAGGATAGAGATAGTGGGAGAGAGGATGAAGAAAGTGAGAGGGGAAGGGAGAACATGGGAAAAAAAGAGGAGGGAGAACGAGTGAGAAAAAGGACATCAGGGAGGGAAAAGAGAGACAGGAAGGACGGGGATGAAGAAACAAGAGAGAATGAGCAAAAAGAGAATGAGAGAGAGAGAGAGAGATTAGTTCTTCTGTTGGCACTAAAGGTAGCAGGCAATCCTCCACTGCACGCACAATGTGTCCACAAAATAGAGCAACACTAATGTTTTGACAACCAGCGATAAATCTACATGTATCACAGAATCAATACCAGAAAAACAGTACCTTACAGCTGTACAACACGGCCTGTCCTATTAGAACGTATAGCACTGGTTCTTAACGTAGGTGATATCGCCCCAATATTTGGGGAGATTTGGGGGGGGGGGGTGACAGCGCAAATTTGGAGCCCAAGAGGGATAGTGCCTGAAAAAGGTTGAGAACTACTGATCTCTAGTTTACATTGCGTTCTTCTCATACTGTGACAAGAAATAGTTTCTCCCTTGTGCGTGGAAGCAATTGTGAGATTTCTTGTACACTCAGTATTTTCTCTGTTTGACTTTGTAATTAGACTATGCACCCTTAAAAAACATTCTTCTTATTTCGTGCATGTGCTGACACAGCGACTATTGCGTTTGTGTTAAGTGAGATTTAAAACGACAAGAACTGTAGGCTGTGAGCACTTTTCCAAGTGTCAGATTGCAAGATTATTCTGCTATAATCTTATTTTTACATTCAAAATCGCCCTTGCTGTCATTGTTAACGGTGAGAATAGTTGTAAATAACATAATCAGATACTAAATTTGTATCGCTTATGTCATGATGATTTGTGCCCGTATCGGTAATGATTTTAATAGTGTCACGTTTATAGTAGTAATAGATGTGATTACCGGAGTTTTTGTAACATATTAACTGCTATTTCTATTTCACGGGCAAGTCTTCTGCGGCGTTCACCAATACTGGTAGATTCTAGTGGCATCATGAATTCTATTAAGTCCTTATCTTCAATTTTCGTCAATTATGAAACACTTTCACATCCCCTGGAGTTCAGACACGATAATTAAGGGACCATCCACATAGAAAGTACACTTTTTGCCGCTCTCCTCCTTCCATGTACACTTTTCGTACACGAGGCTCCAAGCCCCACTTACCCTTGTGCGAACACACGATCTCTATAATAGTGGATGTCCAAGAGAAGGCCCTGATGTTTTCTAAACTTCAACTTTTGCATTGACCATTTGACTGTTTCATCAGATAAGTGGCCTATATTCTGTGTGTAAATATTTTATATTAGTTATTACATCTACCACAATTTTTGGTTGTAGTTGAAAGAAAAAAGTAAATAAAACCATTAGCACAGTTGAGGGGGTGAGAGAGGGTCTAAGTGCCAGTTGCACCTCGATCCCTTCTAATTCTAAACCCCTCAATTCGAGGTGGGGTTTAGAATTAGAAGAAGTCTATCTAAGTTTAGAAGGGATCTAAGTACAACTGGCACTTAGACATCTTCTAATCCTAACCCCCTCAATTGAAAGCTTACGGGTGCTTTCCAGATTCCTTTTCCCCCAAATGTACGCTGCTTGTATGACAGCGTCAAATCCACTGCCACTGTCCCCATTCCGAGCGCACATACTTTATGGATAGCCCATGAGAGAATCTGTTATCTCAATACGCAATAATACCCTTCAGTCTCACATCTCTGACACTGAAAGTCAGCTGAGGTTTGTTGTGCAATGTGAACACGACCTTTTGTCACAAAACCGCGATCGAAGTTAAAGTGGATAACATTATGACTATGTTGGCCGAGCATGACACTCAATTATCAAATAACTAGCAACACTTTTGAGTAAACACAGAAATGGAGTTGACATAGGAATTTTGTGGTTTCAGAAATGCTATTTTTGTGGTTGACATCTAGGAAATTGTTCGTGTTGCAGAGAATTGGTCGATCATTGGTTTTTCAAGGTACTATTACACTGTTTGATTTTAGGACAGTGCAGAGGAATTATTTAGTCGATTGTACCAATGGGCTGTCAGTGCAAACAGGCGATTTACTCATGTACTGTGTCAATATAACCTGGTATGTGCTTTGGTGATTATAGCTTGTCAGGTGTAATCTATCTATCTATCTATCTATCTATCTATCTATCTATCTATCTATCTATCTATCTATCTATCTATCTATCTATCTATCTATCTATCTATCTTTCTATCTATCTATCTATCTATCTATCTATCTTTCGATCTATCTATCTATCTATTTATCTGTCTGTCTGTCTGTCAGTCTGCCTATGTCTCTGTCTGTCTATCTATCTATCTATCTATCTATCTATCTATCTATCTATCTATCTATCTATCTATCTATCTATCTATCCGTTCGTCTGTCTATCTATGTCTAGCTGTCTGTCTGTTTATCCGCCCTTTTGTCCGTCCGTCCATTATTATGTCTGTCTATCTAAATGTGTCTGTCTGTCTGTTTATCTATCTACCTATTTATCTGTTTGTCTCTCTGTCTATCAGTTTGTGTTTCTCTGGTTATATCGGACATAAGAACTGCTGTAATTTGTTCAAGCTATTAGGATCATTATATTTTCCAAATTTTTATTGTTATTGTAGTTTTTCACTCAAACGACCACATTCTTGAGCAACAAATTCACCAACATGTTTACACTTACGCGACATACGATAATGGAACACTGTGCTCTTCAGTCTGAATGTCAAAGTAACCAGTCACCATTATAACAAACAATAGAATTGTTTACAAGCATGCTATTTGCTAGACCAACCTGAACTTTCCACGCGATTGTGGCAGTGTGATAATTACAGTTCTTGGTGGGTATTGTTGATTTTTCTTCAACAGATATTCAATGATCCTCCTATATTATTACAACAAGAAAAAGTGCACCCTGATAAACATGTGAACATGGGGCACACAGAGGTAGTTACAGTGGGAGAGAGAGAGAGAGGGGGGGGGGGGAATGTCAGGATAAAATTGTAGTAAGCATGGAATCCATATTTTATGTCAGGCCATTAACTGTTTAAAACAAATTGCTTTCCCTAACTGACTCACAACTAATATAAGCCTCTCTGAGGGGTTCATCCGAGAATCGCCCACTTCCAATAACACATGAAAATCACACTGAGAACAACACGAACATGGCATTTTTCTTATGTTTTTCAAAGCTCCTTTAAAGCCACATTCTGATTGTTGCCTTTTAGAGCGGACGGTACGAGAACTCTTGTTCTCTGAAAGAAACAAGTTTGAAGTGAATCCGCTGAATTTTTTAAGCCTGGAGAATAAAACAAAATTAAAACAAAAACGCTCTTATGGACACTCTTCTTAGTCTCAGTAACCAAATGACTCAAGTAATGAATTTTACCACACTGTACTTCCGTGACCAGGAAGACAAACTTTCCAGAAGTATAATAAGATAAGATACATAAGAATCGCTTTTTCACGGAGCGTTTAAAAGCACTATACAATTACAAGGTACACACATCTTACACATCATTACATAATATACATTATTGTATATTACTAGATGACCAATCATGACTTGTGGTTCCCGCCCCCCCCCCTCTCTCTCTCTCTCTCTCTCTCTCTCTCTCTCTCTCTCTCTCTCTCTCTTCCCCCGCTCTCTCTCATAATAAAAGTAATAAATTATAGTCTTGCTTCAGAACTCGTCATAGTCATACTCACCAGAACACTACGCACCAAACTGAACGCTTGGTACGGATACTTTTTATGACATGCACTGTACTATAATTATATTACGAAATAAACATGCAAAAATACAGATGTTACATAGCAATAAACATTGTTATTTTTTTTAAATACATGCTTGAACTAAACAACTTTTAATTACAGCCATCATCTTCCTTATCTCAACTGCCACCTTCCTGCCAGATTTAAGGCCTGAAGAGTGTATAGTCTGGTCAGTGACATGCCAAAGGTTGCAAGTTACTGAAATATATAATAGATATTACATTATTATAACTTAACAACAGGCATACATGAAGTGATATGGTTAGAAACCTTGGTGAAATATGGCACACATCTAGCGTTGAATTACACTTTGTTCAAATTTTCAGATCAATGCAAGCTCCAAATACCAGATGTCCAGGAATAAAACTTGCAACTCAAAAGTTCCTAGCAGGCCTGGGCACAATAGTTCTTCCTGGCGACGGCAATAGTGTTAAAGCCACACATTACAACCAAAAACAAAAAAGAAAGAAAGAAAGAAAAGGCATTGTTCTCTAAATGTTAATGTGACAGGTGGAGTGTGAGATCTGTCACAAGAAGTCTAGGAAGAAGCAAAGCATTGACGTCAATGCATAAAGTAACATGTTGAACGTATGTATGGTTTCTCCGTGTTCTAGTCTGAGAATGGGGTGGCACAGGAGATCGCTAACCATAATCGTGAAGCCTGGTCAGTGTATTGGCACATCTTAGGATGAGAAGTTTTCGTTGTTGTTGTTGTTTTTTGCCAAATATTCTATCGTACTCATTGGAGGAATTTAACATTAAAGGGGGGGGGGGGGAGGGAGGTACAATATTTCAAATGCTCATGTGTACATGTATAACCAAAAATGTACTCAAGGCTAGTGGCTCACTGAATGAGTCAAGTCCGTGTTGCGTCGGTTTTGACTCAGAATTGAACTTACATGTAATTCGAATTAACCATCGAGATTGACTTTTATCAGTCTCACTTGTACGCGATGTCCCGTTTATTTAACTCCATAGTCAAAACCGACGCCAAACAGACGATATTCACTATAATGGGCCTGAAGCTGGGTTTTCATATGTACCGAAAACGGAAACGGCAAAGGAAGAGTCAAAAAGCTTTAAGTAGTGAAACAGAAGGAATGTTTTCATGTGTGCGGAAACGCCATTTACGTACACGGATACTCTTTACTTCTTGCTGGGTTTCTGGCGTTTCCGTTTTCGTACACGCGGAGACTCAGCTTTAGTCCTCTGTTTCAAAGTTAGTTACATTGCACTTGCGCAGTTTCTTGAGAGGAGCAGCGACGACATAATGATCCTAGGATGATATAATGTAAACTGACAGAAGAAATGAATGTGCAAGTACCAAGTTGCGTGACTGTGGCAGCTCAGCGAGGAGGTGACGTAAGGACAAGACGTGGAAATGAGATGGAGCCAGGAAAGATCTGTTCATGTACTCGGGAAAATAATGAAAATCCCAACATTGTAACTGACCGTTAGTTTGCTGAGCCGCGTTGGTTAACTCTCAGGCTCTATGTATCCCCAGTGATACGCAGCAATTTATCACTGGCTGCAGTTTTCACAAGAATTCCAGACGAGAAAAGTTATTTTTTCCAGTAGTTCCTACAATAAACACTAAATACGTAACTGAGTCACTCTCAGCTAGTTTCTTTCAGAGAATTCGTGTTCTCATATTGTCCTCGTTTGAAAGACGGCGATCAGTGATATAAATAAAGGAATTTTAGAGAAGTGTGATAAAATGCCAAATTGTTGGGTCATCAAACAAATAATATTTCTCAGTGTAATTTTCAGGTCCTAGTAATGAAGTATTAGTTTTTCGGATGGGCCGCTCAGAGCGACTTGCGGTAGTGAGCCAGTTAAATATGTCTCTAAGAACAAATGAGCACAATATCGGAATTTTCCAACAAGCACAAATTGGGGCAGTGCCTTGAGGGTTAAAATGTTCCCAAACAAGAAGAAAAGGTTGTATATGGCGACGCCCGGCCTCAAAACCAAGAAGAACGTATGACAATAAATCACAAAGGAAATGAAAAATGAAATCGAGAAAAAGAAAAAAAAAACGCAAGCTTTCGACCATTAAAGACCCTCAAGGAAAAGAAAAAAGCTTACTTAAAACAGAATTCAAAAACATTGGTTCAAATAATAATAATAATAACAATAATAATAATAAACTCTTAGCGAAAGCTAGTCCTGCAAGAAAGCGAGTGCATTGCGAGTGCTACTAGTAGGGTTTCCTTCTGTCCTATCATTCTGTTGTATTCTGACTAACGTCTTGCTTCTCCCAGGCCAGGCACAATGTGACCATTGTCAGGTCAACGTGCTTTCTCCAAACTCAACCTCAATACTACAAAATCACTAACACACACGCAGTGAGCAACTTTCCAAGCCGTTTGTGCTTGCCACAGGAAATAAGGTCACCCACTGGTCAGTGAACAAGTCCTAGGTGGACATTACCGGACATATTAACCCGGAACCTAGGCGACAGTCGGAGTATTCAGTCAAGTTCTGCCTGTCACTGGCTCTCGTTGTTCCGGAATCTCTTTGTAATGAAGTGGCTGTCAGTTGTCCGTTGTCAGTGCTTTCACATTTATCTTCATAGACAATCATAGACAATATGGCTTGGTCTGTCTATCTATCTATCTATCTATCTATCTATCTATCTATCTATCTATCTATCTATCTATCTATCTATCTATCTATCTATCTATCTATCTATCTATCTATCTATCATCGATCGATCGATATCTAGCTATCTGTCTGCCTGTCTTACCATCTATCGTTCTACCTACATATCTATCTATTGCTGTGTTTGTCTAACAACGACATCTTTGCATAAAAATAAGTGTGTATATCTTTCAACATGTAGATTATGTTATTGATGTTATTGTCTTTGTCACTGGCCACCGGCCATATTTATTACTGAACCTATCTCTTCTGATCTTCTGGAACAACTTTTAATAACCAATCTATATTTTAAAAAGAAAATACAAGAAAACGGCTCTGTAATGAAACGACTCGAAAATGGCTGACCGGATGTTTCTGAAATTCGGCATAAATAAATGAAATATAAGTGGCGAATGTTCATAGTTATATAAGAATACACAGTTTTACGCGAACGAAGAATAATCTGCAAAATACGCAGATATCAGAACTTTTAACCCTCGAGAGGGTTTAGGCGAGTGGTTATGAACGCTATATTTGTTCCCGGTTGGATGTACAACAGCTGCGTCCGACCGGAAGGGTGCAATCCTTTGTTCACTGTCAGCAGTTTTGTCTTGTCGCGACCTCACTTCTTGTTTCTTCCACTTTTTTGCGCAAATGAGAAATTCGACGCTAAACGTGTGCATCTTCAGAAATCCTAATAATGAGTTAGAATGAATGGGAACTGTGAAACCGCTTGATAAGTGACACAACGCATTTTAAACAAGTGTCAAAGTGTGGCATTTGTTATAGCTTTTCTACATACTTAAAGGTTTCCAGTTTCTCAGAAAATGGAGTCAGAACAAGCAAGAACCAAGGTCACGTTATGTCTGCTCGTCTTGTGCCTGTCTTGGCCTTCTGTTCTGCTTTGAAAACCCCATTTTTCACACCACTTAAACATTTCGCCCCCGTCATATGAATGGGTTTATGCCGATTGACGCCGTTATATATTTAAATATAATGTATCTGAGCTCTTTGGTGTTTTTGTTGTTGTTCTTTGTTTACTAAATTCTATTTCTTACAACATTAATATCATCAGTGTCGTGTCCTTTCTTTCCTCTTGGAATCCCTCCTTAATGACCAACACCATCGTCCACAGGGACGTCTCCAACATTATCATCAGTTACGTCCATCGCTTTCCCCCAGAACGTGCACTCTTTCCCGAGACATTCCGGAAATCTTCAGCATTCCATCAATCTCGGGAACCAAGTCTATTAAGGTCAGCATTCAAATGTGTAGATGAAAGAACATGCCACAGACACCGGGGCCATCCGTTCACTCAGCGAACGCACTTCCTATTGAGCCATGTGATATGCATCAATTACAGGGGGCGTTCATTAGCGGACTTCCTGCCCTGGCGGCTGACCGGAAGCGCGCCAAATGAACCGACTGTATCAGCAGCGTGTAACTGTGCAGTGGGCAAGCGCTTAGCTGTCCGGCAGTGGGATACACTAACCTGTAATGAACTGTTGTATAACGTTCCTATGGTGTCTCAGCGCTCAGTGGTAGGACGTTTTCCTGCGACCGTCAAGTAGCGGAATTCTGACATTTTCTTTTTCTTTTCTTTTTTTCCACGACTTGTAACGGTTTGAAAATACACACTGTGCCAGAATGCGAAATTAAAAGAAAAAAGCCATGCAGAGAAACAACACTCGACGAAAAGAAAAATGGCATATTCAACACAATTAGCTATCATGTAAAACTAGATTTCCTCGTGTATTGTTGTTGTTTTAGTCCAAAGTGCTATGTTATGTGCTTCGTATCACCTTTAAACTTCGTAAGATGCGTCATTATGAAAAGGGACAATTGAGTGGGCTTTAAACCAGACATTTCATACCAAAATATTATGTAACTGAGGCCTTTGGTTTTTCCAAAGATCATTCGAGCTTACATGGGCTTTCAGTGACGGTAGTGGGTTTTTAAAAAAATTGGGAAAAGGAGCGCAAATTGCTGAATTGTATGCCATGGGAATAGGGGGGAGGGTGGGGGGGAATAAAAATATATAAATAGATCATAAAAAATGAACACTGTTTCTAATGAAATGAAGCGGTCAAATAGTCTATATAAAATGCCACTAAAGGCTTTTTAGAAGACTAAGACTTCATCATGGACATTCACCGTTCTAATGGTCATACACGGGCACAGGAAGGGGGGGGGGAGGGGGGGGGGGAGGTGAGGATAAAACTGTATGTATGAAAAGATGTCGGAGTAAAACAAAAATTATTTCCCTTGAATAATTATAATCGTTTCAACCGAATGGGGCCATGCAGTCACCCCGTGACATCGATGCCAGGACATGTTTAGAAATTGGAGACATTGAAACATAAAATATTTCCCCTTGAGGGGCCATCCATAAAATACTTGCACTGGATGTGGGCGATTATTTTTATCCCCTTCCTCTTCCCCCCATGCACGCATTTCATAACTCTTGGCCTCAACCCCACACCTTATTGCCCCTTGCAATAACGCACGGCCATTGGAATGTTGACTGCCGACGAATAGGTCTTATTTTGCATGAACTATTTGACTTCTTCATTGAAGGTTTCACGATTTTTATACAATCTTACAACTTAATTTGCTGAAACAATTATATACATGAAATCAAACTTTTTAAGTTATTGCCATGATTGAAAAGCCCACGCACGCTCCTCAGACCCCCCCCCCCCTTTATCCATAATGTACGCTTTTGTTACTGTGGAGGTACCCCCCCCCTTCCTATGTACACCTATAGTACGCTGGAGTTTACTTTCCCCCGCAACACACACACATACATACATACACACACCTTTATCCCCTAAATTAATGGAATGTTGAAGATTTCGGGATGGTGTGAAAGTTCTGGAGAACTCCAAAGGACGTGTCTGATGATAGTGTTAGAGATGTTGCTGTAGGTGGTGGTCATTGAGAAGGGTCTCCAAGGGGGAAAAATGAAAACAGACTTTACGGGTGGCCCCTGTGTGTACGTATCGGCCATTGAGTGTTTGTATAGACCCGTCTGAGGATGTAAATAAGTTCCGTGTATAATCTGAAATGCCTCCTTAAGTACGGGAATTGTGTATGTATTGATGGCATCGGGCTGGAAGCTGAAGGAGCTAAATGTTTGCCTGATGGATATCTTGGCGTCATTCAAACGATAAATCACTCCCCGGAATGAATTAAAGCACAGAGAGTGGACGCCAAAACAGGAATTATAGCCGTGATCGATCACAAGTTGCAATGCTGTGTCATTACTGCCGGATCGTTTCATAGCCCGGCGCCGGTGTAGATCTAGTTGTGATGCGGAATAATTAATTCATGATGCATAATAAAGATATCAGTGGTGGGGAGTGTTCATTGTAATTTTTGCATATAATAATGATACGTTCAGTGTTATATAAAGACGAAATATGGCAAAAAAGAAAAAGTTGTATTTCTTTTGCGTTTTGTTGTATCGTTTCTAATTCTGTATTATTTCTAACGTGAGGTTTTGTTGCATACAACATTTTTCTTTTGCCATATTTTGTCTTCGCTTCAAGTCTTGCTGCAACCCGACAAATTTTCTGTGGTTTTTATTCATTCAGTGTTATATAAAATGGTCTAATGGCGGCAATTGTGAGGGAGAGGGAAAAGACACGGGGAGACAGGGAGAACGAAAGAAAGAGAGAGAGAGAAAGGGAGAGAGATATAGATACAGACACTCGGGCAGGCTGAGACCGACAAACAAACAGAAGGACAGAGAGAGAGACAAAGAGACAGGGAAAGAGAGAGAAATTAAGTTTTATAGATCAGAAATTGTGGAAATCCATGTTTGCACATGATGCAACGATTGTCCGCATCATATTAGAGAATATTGGAGTGGAATGCGGGATTACCCAGCTTAAATACTGTCCTGTGGCTCAAATAATTATGAAAGAAAGGGAAAAAATTAAAATTGAAGATTTTTCCTTTTTCAGAAGACAAATTTAATATAAAAATTTGCTTCTTCAAGTGTAATATTGATCACATGTTGAGTCCCAGCAATGCTACACTTCTTGAGGAAAAAAAAAAATTTAAACTTTCATTTTCCTCGCTTGCAATGAAAACATGTATTGGAGATATCTCGAATGAATAACTATTATCCAAGTGTTCACATCCGCATTTCTTTCACAAAAGGCTGTATGTTCAGAATGAAGAAAAAAAACCTGGAAGAGAAGTAAAAACTAGACAGGGTGTTGGCCTCTCTGTCAAATTCGTTTTCTGTCCTGCTCGGACGTTTATCTGTGGAGAAAATCATGGGTAAACAAAAATACGAAGAGGCAAAATAAGAATCGCCTCCATAGCAACTCGGGCGCTGAATCGATTCGCTTTTTAAATTAAATCTGACCTTATCGTGTCAGGCTGTCTACCCACGGGCCACACTCTGGATCATTAATGAAGAAACTTCCAGAAATCTCCATCTGCAAGGGGGGAAAATGCCGTAAGTCAAAATAAACAAATGAAGATTTACTGAAGGAGAGTCGGGTATTTATTTAAATCCTTTTTTCATTTTATTTTTCATCAAGTTCACATTTTTTAATCGTTTAAATTGTGCAAGGGATAAAACTCCCTAGGGGTGTTACTAGGGGACCGTAGTTTTGAGTTTGGGTTTGGATTTTGTGTGTTCCAGCTAAAAACTATAAATCATTTGCTGAACGTTCATGTACACATTTCGGCCCAGTTGTGTGGAACAAACTTCCAAAAGCTGTTCGCGAATCATCTAATTTGGAGATTTTTAAACGTAAACCAAAACATCATCTATTCTCACAGTGTTTCCAATAGGTGGTAGAAAAAGAAAGTACGTCATTCATGACGGAGCCGGGGAGAGAGAGGAAGGAGGAGAGAGTGAGAAAGGAAGAGAGAGTCATGTAAGGCGCATTGGGCATTGTTCGTGGCAATGCGCCATACAAATGTAATGTATTACTAGCTGAGGTCCCCGGCCCTGCCCGGGATAAATCGGTTTGAATATTGGTTTCAGTTCTGGGTGGTTATTATGGACCTGCTTCACCTGGCCTGTTCCTATTTGTTTATTTTATTTTTGTTTGTTTGTTTTTAAATAAGTCTTACTGCTCTGCCTTTGTGAGTTGACACCCTGCGCGTCCCGTACAACAGCATGATCTGCGCACGGGTTAGTGTGTTTGATAGTGAACACATCGCAGGAAATGATAACGAAACCTTAAAATGGCGAACTATGACTCGAAATAGCTCTAAATGATGACGAAACAATAAATTTCCAATAAAAAAAAAACTACACCGATTTGAGACTTCTATTAAAAACTGTACACCCTTACATCCATTCTGATGCACCATATAAAATTTGAAGTCTTGAGTGTTGAGTGGTTCAGAAGCCTTTTGCAACGAAAAATCTCAAGTCCACAAATATAATATTGTATAGATTATTATTATTTTACGGCGCGTCAGCACGACAACGGCCACTTTGCGCCATTCACGGTCTATTTGGTATTCTATTCACGTTTGGTATTCAAAACTTCTAGATTTCACAAACAGAGTCAATAAAATAGTTCCGCATTAATTTCATGCAAATACTAATAAGCTTATTTTCACACTACGGATCATTACAAAATACATTGATGTGAAGTTTAAAGTTGATTTTCGACCAACTACGTGTGAAGAAAGTTTTAAGAAAGGCGAAGAACGAAGACGGGGCGAAGTAGGCACCGAGTGAAAGTTTCGATCACACTGTTTGATTCTACCGGCACTCGTCGAAAATGCGTCTCTGTTTTTGCGGCTCAAAAAAATTTAATATAAATAATAGTAAAGACTGATGTTTGTCCAAAATGAATGTGTCCAAGTAACTCTTCATCAAAAAATTGATGCAGTACACCAAGTTTCATCCTTTTTGATGACGTAGTCGCGAAGTTTCAGCTGCTTACAGGTTCACCCTCTAGCTCAATTCTATTATAGTAGGATTACCTTGGTAAACTTCTCAAAAGTTCTTTATAAATATATCTGAAAAGAGTTTTGTAAATAAGTGCGCCAATGGCTGAGCAGTATTTTAACTCAGTATTTTCTTTATTCAGCTTTGTAATTAGGCTACGGTCCCCCAACGAAAGTCTTTTGAAAAGAAAAGGGAGATAATTGCTGGTCCTCATGTTCCAGGGGTCGTTGTTGCACTGCTGTGCACTCGATAGCACTGGCGTCCCGGTGAGATACTGAAGTGGGTCTTTAAGTTGCACAACAGAGCGACAAATGCATCGGAAATATCATCAGCCGCAATGTGTTTTGTTTTTTTTTTGACAGACAAAGGGCGTTGACTCGCTTGAACCTCCTCCTCCCCCCACCCCCACCCCAAATGAGACAACTCTTGTGTTTGATTTTTCTTTTGTTATTGTTGTCTCTGCTGCTGTCACTGCTGTTGTCTCTGCTGCTGTCACTGCTGTTGTCTCTGCTGCTGTCACTGCTGTTGTTCTTCTTGTTTTAATCATGAAATTTTCTTGTCAAGAATGACAACCGACTGGCATTTATGGAGATTCAGTCAGAAGATTTCTTCCGTCAACAAGATCGAAAGAAATCTCAAAGAAATCCACAAAATTGCCTTCCCACCCCCACCCCTCCCCTTCTCCCCGGTCCCTCCAGTTAAAAGAAACAATTTTTTTTTCTCTCTGTCAGTGATTTTCCAGATCTTGTAACAAAGACAACTTCTGGCTGCAGAATGAACTTTTTGAAAGTTGGAGGATTATGTGGCTACGTTGCAACAATAATCTTTTTGTTGATGAAATGGCCAGAAGAAAATATTATTGTGTACATACTGTTGCTGCTGCCTGTTGTTGTTGATGCTGATGATGGTGGTGGTCGCGGTGGTGTTTAACTATGTCGCCCAAGTAGCTTAAATAAAGCTTTTTATTTCAATTTACCATAATTTTGTCTCATTAAGCATGCAGTAAATCATTCACGTTCACAATTATGTTACGAAGGACAAGGGTTCTTTTTGGGGGGTTTTTTCTACACCATTTATTTTATCAGTCGTACCCGGACACAGATTGCCGTACCCAAAAACTTACGATAAAGACGAAACTGAATAGTAAGTACTCGCAAAATATCAATCTTTGCCAGGAAACAGTATGTAGTATTGATAAATGAGAAAATATTTTAGTGCCTCGCGCTCCAAGTGATATGTTTCAGATTTGCCACTCCGGGTATTAGATAGATAGATAGATAGATAGATAGATAGATAGATAGATAGATAGATAGATAGATAGATAGATATATAGATAGATAGATAGATAGATAGATAGACAGACAGACAGACAGACAGACAGACAGACAGACTGACTGACTGACAGACAGACAGACAGACAGACAGACAGACAGACAGACAGACAGACAGACAGACAGACAGACAGACAGAGAGATAGATAGATAGATAGATAGATAGATAGATAGATAGATAGATAGATATATAGATAGATAGATAGATAGATTGATGGGTGGGTGGGTAGGTAGGTAGGTAGGTAGATAGATAGATAGAAAGATAGATAGATAGATAGATAGATAGATAGATAGATAGATAGATAGATAGATAGATAGATAGATAGATAGATAGATAGATAGATAGATAGATAGATAGGAAACATTCTGCCTATCTATCTAGTATTAAAAAAAAACTCGCTTTTTTTGTAAAAGCCGTGGCTCGGCTATCTGTGCACCAATCGAGCTCAAATTTTGCATACAAATTTCTTTTGGTCTGAAGTTGATTCCTTGCTACACTCATTGCTGAAAACTCTCCGTAAGTATTTTTTTGAACTACGCAAATTTGCATTTGTTCCAAATAAATACCATCCTGGCGTGAGTTTTTATGTGGCATGACGTCACTGAATTTGCGGTCCACCGTGCGATCTCAACGTCCGGTTCCCCAAATTTGAAACCGTGCTTCCGAGTCCATCCATAACATTCGTGGTTCTTGCTGCACTTTGCTGTGCCAACGGTCAAGTAATGCTCCCTCCATTGCAGCCACCCCCAGACCTACTCACAACACTTTTCATTCCCCCCCCCCCCCCCGCGAATTTCGCGGGTTCAATACTTGTTATTCAAATTAAATTTGAAACATATTACTCCTCCGTTATTGCTTCAGAGAATTGTACAGTTACGTCTTTCAGGCCCTTACATGAACATATGAGTATATGAGTAGATCTGACGAAATTGGGCTTAAGATGAAAAACCAAATTCTTGAGAAAACTCTTGCAAAGGGGGAAACAATTTTGCAATGGAAATCGAGATTTGCTTATAAATGAATGATCAGCCAATTTTCCTACATCCAGTTGAACATTTTGATTGAGAGCGCCTTAGAAATATTTTATTTTGATTTTTTTACAGAGGTTATGTCAGATCCACCCACCTGTGCGCACGGCAAGGGCAGGCTATTATATACTAATGATTAGTCAGTTATACAATTCATTGTGATGTGTCACTCAGCGAAATAGATATGACTTTTTGAATGCAGCCATAAAGTGTGAGGTGTTCTGAAACTGCAGTGACGTGAACATTTGAGAAACTGTTAAAGAAACCAATAGTCCGGGCGTTTTTGACAATGATTCAAAATATGGCCAAAAGAAAAAGTTGTATGTGGAAAAGCCTCGAGTAGAAAATAATGCAAAAAGAGATACGATGAAATGCAACGGGAAGACATATATAAAGCTTCCGATCAATTGATCCTGAAGCTTTTGCTGCGACCCGACAGATTTACTATGGTGGCTATAACATTTTGACAGTAAAGTCCACGTAAGGACAGCTGCTAAGGCAAGGACATCACAAACATCTATTGTAGTCATAGAAAATACATAAACACATATACCTGACTCCAATTTTCCAAGACGGGCTGTAATTTCACGCCAAATAAATTGAATTTGTTCTTTTCAGTCGTCTACAGGTTTAGTTGCCCTTCAGGAACATCTGACATTAATTTTAAATTTTGTGACCATTTACCCATTTTCTATATTGAAACCAGCAGTGTCTTCTCGGCTATTTCCTGTTTCAGTTTTTGTTTTCGCATTTTTCTTTCTGTCTGGATTGCATCTTGAAATTTTCATGAAATGCTTTTATTGTATACATCGTTGTTTTGTTCCATCCCATTCTCTGTCTCTGTCTGCCACTCTCTGTCTGTCTGTCAATCTGCCTGTCTGTCTGCCTGCCTGTCTGTCTGCCTGTATCTTTCTGTTTCCTATCTATCTATCTATATATCTATCTATCTATCTGTCTGTCTGTCTGTCTGTCTGTCTGTCTGTCTATCTTTCCGATTGACCACCCACTTCTCTGTACCTCTGTCTATCTGTCTTTTCTGTCTTATCATTTGGCAAAAAAGCCTGTTTTATATTAGTATGTCTCTGAGACTGTCAGACATACCCTTAACCCAGACTTCAAAGTTCAGAGTCCTTGCCCACAATGTCAGTTTTTGTACTAACATCTCATCAGATGGCACTCCGAGATTAGAGCAGCGGTTCTGAACGTGGGCGTTATCGCCTCCTCACTCTGGTGAGGGAACGATTTTGATTTCGGGGGAGGGGGGTACATAAGTGGAGAAAGTGGTGACGAGAGATGTAAAACGATGGGGGGGGGGGGGGAAGGGGCAAAAACATGAATAAAGTACAATTTGGGTGGAAATATAGAACAGCCATTGACTTGTTTAACAATAAACGTAGATGGGTTTATGAACAGGAAAAGCCTTTTTCTTGCTCTTCATTAATTTTCTAAAGAATGCTTTCTGTCTTATAATGAACCAATCATTGTCATTAATAAGGGTTTTGAGAAACTTAACATCAAACTTTGTGTGTAGTCTGTCTTCTTGTCAGGTGTATCTGTTGGGTTTTGGTCGGGACTTTAGGAGAATGGGCGGGGGGTAGGAAGCGATGACAGAACAAATGGAGACAAAGGGGACGATTGCCTGGAAAAGGTTAACTCTTTGTGCGCAGATCACCGATATATCGGTTCTTCTGCTGGTCAAGTTTATGCCAATCACTGATGTACCGGTGCACAAGAATGCTAGGCTATTATGTTTCGGGAAGAAAGAAAGTCGCCTTTCTATTCATAAATATTGTTGTAGTTAGTCTTTATTCATCTCCCCCACTGTTTTCTTTCAGTGTCGGCAAGCATGGAAATATTCATGGCAAGCAAAAAGGTTCAGAACCGCTGGTGTAGAATGATTGTGTGATTCATACTTTGGATAAAGCGAAGCGTTCAAAGCTCTGGACTGCACTGAACTTGTAAATCCTCCCCACGGCCCTTTAGAAAGAGGATAGAAAGTGAAAGGACGAAATGACAGGAAGATTAGAAGATATTAAAAGAAAAAGTCAGCAAAATCCAGAAACCCTTCATGACAGAGAGAAAAAGAAAAAGAAAGATGGAATAGTGAGAGCAAAAAAGGAGGAGGAGAGAGAGAAAGCAGAGGGGAGAGAGAAAGAGAGAGGGAAAGAGAAAGAAAGAGGGGAGAGAGAGAGAGAGAGAGAGAAAGAAAGAGGGGAGAGAGAAAGGGGGTAAGGAGAGAAAAACAGAGAGGGAGAGTGGGAAAGATTGAAAAGAGGGCCGAACGGAGGATTAATTGGGTGAAAGGAAAGAATAATGTTCATAAAAAACAAAGAGGAATCTCTTAACTACGAAAACGGTCTCTCGTTCCGTGTTCACGATTAGAGTTATGTACAGTTTGCAAGATGCGAGTGTCTGATAACCAAGGCGCTGTCCATTCTGACCGCTTAGTTGACCCCCGTGATTAACTTTGTCTCCTGGCAGCCTGAAATAGTAAAACAGAAGCCACAGATATCTGTTACCCATAACAGCCAAATAATAATTGAGTCAGATATAGTCACTTAAGGACCACAATCATTTTTCACTTAAGAACAACTGTTCACATAAGGACAACTGTTCATGTGAGAAGAAAGGACAACTGTTCACATAAGGACAACTGTTCACATAAGGACAACTGTTCATGTGAGAAGAAAGGACAACTGTTCACATAAGGACAACTGTTCATGTGAGAAGAAAGGACAACACTTACTGTTCACATAAGGATAACTGTTCACATAAGGACAACTGTTCATGTGAGAAGAAAGGACAGCTGTTCACATAAGGATAACTGTTCACATAAGGACAACTGTTCATGTGAGAAGAAAGGACAACACTTACTGTTCACATAAGGATAACTGTTCACATAAGGACAACTGTTAATGTGAGAAGAAAGGACAACTGTTCACATAAGGACAACATTACAGCAACACTGCTTATCAACACAGCTATTCACATAAAGACAACAATAACTGTTCATTCAAGGGCAGCTGTTCATATAGGGAGAACTGTTCTCATAAGGACAACTGCTCACACAAGAACATCACAAACCCACTTGCTCCCGTGCTAGATGCGAGTTTTTAATTTCGTGTTTGCGTTAGGATTATCCTTGAGCCTTTAGCACACGCCGGGCGTGATGTAATGAACAGAGAGAGATTATTACTGTCTTTGGTGCCCAGCAATTTCAACATCACAAAATCCCTCGTTTATTGATCAACATTTCTTTGTACTGGATGAAGAGAAAACAACATTTTCAGCAGCAAGTTTAATTGATTTTGCCAGACTTGTCCTCGGAATTAAAATTTGATCATAGCTGTTCTTGAACCGAGAACATGGAACGATGATGGAAAAGGTGTTGCTTGACGTCATTACAAAAACGGAAGAAAAAAAAGTCCTTCCTCTCTACCCGATCCCTTTCCATCCAAATTTTTGTTCTTATTTCATCACTGCTGCTTTAAGTGAGTTACATAAAAAGATTAAGGGCGAAAGCAGCGATACAAAGTTAAAAAAAATACTTTTCTATCATTTCAATTCTCCAGACCGGAAAAAGAGCCCTCCGCGGGTCAACAGGAAGACACCCTTAAAGTTTCACGCAAATCCCAGCCATATTAGCGGTGGTAGGTCTTGTAATAATCGGTGGATTTGTGTGTGTGTGTGCGTGCAGATGTAAACCCTCCCCCACCCCCTCAAAAAGGCTTACAATAGTTTTGTTTTCTTTCTGTCTTTACACACAGGTAGATCTAGTTGGGGGAAGGCGGGGGCGTTTCTGTTAATGTCCTCATCTGTCCTATCATTCTGCTATTATATTCTGTCCAGCGTCTTGGTTCTTCCCAACGCACAAAGGCCATTGTCGTGTCCACGTGCTTTCTCTACACTCAACTCAAACATTTTTTACCTACTTGGTTGAGTTAGCCCAAGTTTGGTATGCACTGTCTGTCGTCGACATTGACTGTGAGTATGGCGTGTGCTGCAGCTCTTTTCGGTTTTCGTTTTTAGTTAACAGTCCGCATGTAGTCTTGGACATACTTGACAGTAAGTCACAGTTATCAGTCAACCCACCCCCGCCTTTTTTCGAACATCAATATCTGTTTTTCAAAGTCCTCTGATCTTTCAACCACCAGAAAAATAATTATCTTCTGCTTTCAGTGTTAATGTATAATATGGAAGTTTATGATCTGCTCTTCGAAGAAATCTGCAAGCGTTTTGGGCAATTCGTGAACGGAACACAAAATAACATGTTTCGGAAAAATAGAATTCTTAACCATTAGAGACAGAAGTAGTTAGTGTGAAGCGTGTGGCACTTTGCAAGACTGACGCACAATTTGGTAAATAAATATTAGATCTGTTCCCCGAGTACGACTGAAGAGGAAATCATTTCATTGTGTGTTTGTAGGTAAGGGATTTATTTTTCCTTTTAAGCACTTGACAGGAGTCTCAAAATTAATCGAAAATAAACAGAGCTCCCTGGCACCGCCAAATGAGATGTAACCGAGAACCTCTCTGTCTGGTTGTGAGAAGTGACAGAGTAACTGAAGCAAAACACTCTTGTCCTCATAAATATTCTGTAGTAGAACTAAGTTAGCGTAATTTACATTCACCAATCAAAACGAGCAGTCCAGCACAGTTCATGTTTTGGAAAAAGCTATACGCTGTGTGACGACATCAGTGCCACTCTAGAAAATGCCCAGTGTCAGATGTTGTAGTTGCTTGTTCTCTAAAATAAAATATTTCTTTTTCAATATGATTATCTGGGTGTGCGGTCTGAGGATTATATGCGTGGGCTTTGTATATGTATGTGCCTTGTGTCTTATTGAATGGCGACCGGAGTTCTTGCTTGTTCTACCTCCATTTTCGGAAAAACTGGAAAAAGTATGTAGAAGAAGTATAACAAATGCACACCTTGACACGTATAAAATGCGTTTTGGCACTTATCAAGCTGTTCCACATTTTCGATTTATTCTAGCTCCTTAATACAATAATAAAGCCGCAAACGTTTAGGGTCGAATCCTCTAGTTGTGCAAAAAAGTGGAGTTGGAACTAACCTGAACTGTCTAGACAAAGACAGCTGCTTTCTAACTGAGCACTATCAAACCCGAGTCAAGTATCAGCTGCAATCCATGCGTACTAAATCCGCTATTCTCGATAGCTGCTCTATACAGTTTTCCAGTTTTTTAGCGTTAAAATGCAAACAACTGTAGTGATTTTTGCCCCCTTTTTCCTCATTCTCCTCCGAAAGTTACATGGCGCATAGTATGCGGGGCTTGAAGTGTCAGTTTTGTCGTACATGCACGTTCGTTGTAACCTTCCGTTTATTCCAAAGGCGGCCTAGCCTAGCCCAGGATTTCCTGTTGTCTCCGAGAGCTACTGTCATACTATGCCATTTACCAGGGGTGGGCAAACCGTGGCTTGCGAGCCACCTGCGGCTCTTTGACCATTAATATGTGGTTCTTGGAAATAATTATGTTGGCCGAGCTTTTTTTTTTTCATCACAGTTAATACAAATTTAATACTTTCCCATGCGTTGCCTTAGCTTATTACCGTGTTTAATACATTAAGTACAGTTAAAACAACCATCACTCAAGATTTTGAAAAAATTGAGTATACACATGTATGCAGGCTATACTTTGTGGTTACTGAAACTAAATACAAATTAATAGTTTAGAAAACTGAATACATGAGTAAATTATTGTCGCTTACATGTAGTTCTTAAAATTTACATTAAATTTTTAGTAACAAAATATCCATGTAACAATAAAAACGTATGTGTAAATTTTGTTCATATCTTGTAGCTCTCGAACATCTGAAGTTTATCGCATGTGGTTCTTACGTTAAGAAAGTTGGCCACCCCTGTTATAGACTGTTAATTTCAAACAAGAAATCCAAAGACCGTGGCATGTGGACACGCAGCTCTTGCCGGACGATTATGAAGAACGTCGAGGGGAGGGGGAATGTAAAAAATCTACGTACGTGTTTCAGTTCAGATAATAAATTAAAAGCCTTGATTTTTGTTGTTGTTGTTGTTTACGCGAAATAGGTATAGTATATAAAATCGATTCTAGGCTGTTTTTAACGAAACACGCAAATAGTAATCCATGCAACATGCCATGTAAAGTTTCAGACTATCAAGACTTGATCATGAACAGTCTGCGTTTTAAATAGCGTATGCCCGTACAAAGGCCTCATAATGGGCCTGGACTGACCAAGCTGGGCTGGCCTGATTCCGGTGCAAACGTACTGTAATCCTGTGTAGCAGTTTTACCGTATGGAAGGTCCGTCACGTGACAGCTCCGGTGATGGTGTCGGGAGAACCGGGGGCCATATGGGTAAAGTAAGCAGCTTACAATGCATAGTTAATATCCAGGTTAATATTACAACCGTACCATAAACTCTGTCCGCACGAAAGGCAGAGAATGTAGAAATTTGACTCACGGGTGTGATTAACCTTATCGTGTTATCTAATACAGAAGTCGGCACGACATTTGCCTATGTGTGAAAAATATGTCTGTGCGTGCCATTCACTGAGAGTGCACTAGCATGATCTCTCATTAACGATCATTTCATCAATCTCATAGGTAGACATAATCCTGACGTGGACCCACGGCGAGTGTTGTCCTTTCTGAAAGAGACCAAGATCCACGACTTGATTTTACAACTTTTGCACACATTTACAAAGCTCTATTCAGATCCATACAAAGCAACCCTTGAAAATTTTGCCAACGGAATCAAATTTACACAGAAGCTGTTTAATTCTATTTATGAAATTTATTATCAAAATAAACCGTGAAAGGCGCAAAGTGGCCGGTATCGTGCGGCAGCGCCGTAAAATCCAAACTCAAACTCATAGGTAGACCAATATTCTTTCTATCTTATCATAATGCTTTATTCCAGACAGTACGGCCCTTAACGTACCAATGTAATTTCTCTAATCTTTAACTCAAAACTTAAGACCAGCGTTCAGCTAGCAAGATACTAAATAGAATCGTAAGGGTCAGAATGTAATCATGGCTTATTAATATATAATTTACATGGCCGCCGCCGGCGTGATTTTTTTTTACCTACGAGCTTTAGCAAATTCAGGACCGGGGCAGCGACACACACCCAAACACAGGTCATCGGCTAAGGGTTTTTTCTCATCCTATCGAACACTGCCATGGTTACTGCAATCTCTGGACTGTGCCTGATATTACTCTGAACGTCACCGAAAATCCCTGGGATGTGTTGGAGCTGTCCTGTGTTTGGAGTTCTGTTGCTGCCCCGCTCCTGAATTTGCTAAATTTATTTTTTTTTAAACCCTTGAACCTCGAGTGGGGCATAGGTCGTCCACCAAGGTCCTCCACCTTACTCTGTCCTGGGCTGCGGCCTCAGTCTGGCCCCACGAGAGTCCCAGCATTTTTGTTTCGCTTGCAGTTGATCTTTGCCATGTTGTCTTGGAACGCCCGCGGTTTCGTTTGCCTTGGGGGTTCCATTTGAGGGCTTGGCGAACGATGCTGGCTTGGGGTTTCCGGAGTGCATGCCCAAGCCACCCCCACTTTCTCCGTTTGATTTGGATTTCCACTGGCTCTTGCTCTGTCGAATTTGCTAAAGCTGGTACGGAAAAAAACATTCTGCTTGTCGTCTTGCTTCTTCCTGGCACAGTGTGACTGTTATCGTGTCGACGTGCTTTCTCCGAATTCGAACTCAGATTTTCACCTCAAGGCCCGATCGAAATGATAATAATATGAACGAGAGGTCTCTGCCGGTCAGGCATGACCCTGACATTTTGCTTCTCAACTTTTGATTGTCTGTTGTATGGAGCAGCGTCGCTTGTAGCTGAACACGCCAGTGCGGCAGTGACAGTCTCTATCGTAATAGTCATACCTGTGGATCGTCTTGTTAGATCTATGAGGATTTGTAGTGTTTTCTGGCGCCCCTATTCTTTTTCACTCCTTTCATCAGTTCTTTTCCCCTGTCTTGAGATGATGGTACAGGGTGCTTCTCCACATTGTGCAGTTGTCGGCAAGGCCCTGCCAAGACTCAGCATAAAATAATAATAATAATAATCACACTGTGATGGAGCCAGAGGGTGAACATGCGAGCTCCTAAAACGTTGTGACTAGGAGACCAAAAGTATGAAACTTTTAGAACTGCTTTAATTTTTGATGCTGTACTATGTGGACACCTCCAGTTTGGAAAAAAAATCCAATCTTTAATGTTATTTACTGACTATGCTTTGGGAAAGAGGCGCATTTTGGTCAAGAAGACTTGAAAAGTCGGATGGGAAATTTCGCTTTTCAGGACTAGTTGAGTAATTAGCAATAATGGTAAAAGCAAATCAGTAACAACACCAATGCACGATGTGTAAGCCCAAATTTTGTTTCGCAGAATGTTTTATTATTACATTGAAGTAACATGACAAGGAATCTTTAGCGTCCTCTCTTCATTTCCGTTTAAAGCTTACAGTGTGTCCTGGAAATTTATTGTAGAAAGGACGGTAGTTTGCTGTACGGGTAAAATATTTTGAAGTGTAAATTTTGAGTTCTGGACTCAAGAGACAACCGTTAATTTTGTTCTACAGCGATTAAATTCTAGTGTTGTTGTTTTTTTCTCTTCACACGAGCTTAATTTAGTTTTTGTTACTATAAAAAGTGTAAGTGCAGAAATCTGAGGTTTTAGAATACCGAAACAAAAATAGGAAGGGGAAAGAAATCTAGAGGGATTACACATGCGTTGCAAATTGAATACCTCCACCTATCTTCCGGAAGTCTAGTACCTGGGATGAAAGCGCACCGACGTAATATGGAAACATGGAGCCATATAATTTATTATGAGAGAGTTCGTTTTAGCATATGTCATGGATATATGTTTTCCGGAGCAGGCAGTGGAAATAAGAAATGGAGATAGCTGATACGAAATATGTTTCATCTCCGCCTCTTTGTCCTCATTAATTTGACACTTGATCTTTCTAATCCAATGATCCTGAAAGTGTGGGTCATGAAACTGTCGGCAATGGGTCTAGAGTTGCTGTATTTCATAACTTCCTGATTGTGAAATGTAGTTATTTTTATTTGTTGATGTTTACCGCGGACCGGCGCTGCTCTGTGACGACGAAGTGTTGCAATGACACTGAGGCAAATTTCCCAAATGGGATTAAAGAAGTGTACAAAATACACAAGTACAAAAAATTTTCAAACTTCACTATCAAAGTCATAAATTTGTAAACATAATAAAGGCTATACGGGGAAAAAACCCAACCATGCAGTTTTAGGTATATAAATGGTGACCTTAGTTCTTGTTTGTTCCAACTCCATTTCCTTGCACAAGTGACAAATTCTACGTTAAACGTTTGTGGCGTTAGTGTTGTGATAGTGAGGTGGAATAAATCGTAACAGCGAAA
The DNA here is from genome assembly GCA_963931925.1 of Onchidella celtica. Lineage (NCBI taxonomy): Eukaryota > Metazoa > Mollusca > Gastropoda > Systellommatophora > Onchidiidae > Onchidella > Onchidella celtica. Next base: position 38,348,880 of record OZ007577.1, read on the forward strand.
CAGCTTGATAAGTGCCACAAAACATTTTAAACAAGTGTCAAAGTGTGCATTTGTTACACCTCTTGTACATAATTAAAGATCTCCATTTTTTTAATTTTTTTTAGAAAACGAAGATAAAGCAAAGAATTAAGGTGGCGAAATAAGTCACCTCCCCGCCCCCTTTTGAATCAGCAAAGCATTAAATGTTTTCAAAGATTTCAAAGAATATTTCACAATAAAGAGTTGTCAATAACAGCTGAGCTAATACACTTGAGCGTTTTCATGATAAGGCTAGTGATATAATCTGCATGTATCTCACGTTCTCTCCCATTCACAGCGATAACCAATGTGATAAATAAAACACTTCCAGTTTCATTTCAGTGCCCTGTTATTTATAAATAACGATTAATTCTGTGCTGATCTGAGACAGGTAGTACATCAAGTTGATAAACACACTATCAAAGCCTGACTTTTTCATGCCTTTTGCGCAGTGTAAATGTGTTGCATGCAGGATGTGTATGTTATAGTGATGTAACATTCTGAGGCCTGTGAGTCTTGTTAGGGAAAAGACTGTAGTCGCCAGTCCAGCTATCTATCTATCTATCTATCTATCTATCTATCTATCTATCTATCTATCTATCTATCTATCTATCTATCTATCTATCTATGTCTCTATGTATCTATGTATCTATCTATCTATCTATCTATCTATCTGTCTGTCTGTCTCTCTGTCTATCTGTCTATATAGCTATCTATCTGTCTGTCTGTCTATCTATCTGACTGTCTGTCTCTCTCTCTATCTATCTATCTATCTATCTATCTATCTATCTATCTATCTATCTATCTATCTATCTATCTATCTGTCTATCTATCTATCTATCTATCTATCAATGTCTATCTACCTATCTATCTATCTATCAATGTCTATCTACCTATTTATCTATCTATCTATCTATCTATCTATCTATCTATCTATATCTATCTATCTATCTATCTATCTATCTATCTATCTATCTATCTATCTATCTATCTATCTATGTCTATCTACCTATCTATCTATCTATCTATTTATCTCTATCTATCTATGTATCTGTCTATCTATCTATCTATCTATCTATCTATCTATCTATCTATCTATCTATCTATCTATCAATCTATCTATCTATCTATCTATCTATGTCTATCTATCTATCTACCTATCTATCTATCTATCTGTCTATGTGTCTGTCTATCTATCTGACTCTTGTTATCCAGGGTGTTCTTTAACCAATTTATCCTCCTCCATTAAAATTGTATTTTCTGTGTCCCTCTGTCTATCCAAGTATTTCTTTTTTCTTTCCCTTCCTCCTATGTCTCCTTCTTCAGAACCATCCCCAAACCACCCCCTTTCTCACAGCCTCTCCTACTTCACCACCACTGCTATATTGAGACAGCACGCCGATGACCTTTCACGGCCAACCTGAGAACTCTTGTCTGGAATCTGTGAAATGATGCCATTGAAGCTCTGGCCTACGGTTACTCAATACAACAGACTCTCTTTAGACTTCACAGAAAAAAAGTGCTGGGGAAATTGCGATGGTCTGTTAGATATTATTCAGTCGTTCATTCAGCATAGCTCAAAGCAAATTCAATAACGTAATGCGCGGATTTATTGTGTGCCAGAAATGCAATTAATAATTTACGCAAGTGGCTCACACTGAATGTCTGATTAGCGGGGCAGACAGGCTGAAAGAATTAATGAAATGGAATATTGTATCAGTTTGATAACTAAGAATTGCTAACCAATATTTTTGTTTTCTGTCATTTAAAAAATCGTACCACTGCACTTTTGGAAAGCTTTGATTTCACAAAAGATTGCGCTTAATTTCAGAATCTTAGATACTTTGGGAGCATGACTACGCTTTTCAGTTACGGTAATGAATTAATAATGTTGGCTTTATTTGATGATATATATATAATTTTTTTAATGTCAGGCCAGAGTTTTCTGCTATTGTATGACAGTACACAATACAGCCTGCTACTGTCACCCCCACTGTCTTGTGGGTCATCTCGGGAGAGAGGAAGACTAGGGGAAGGTAACCCTGAATACAAATACCACACTGCCTTGTGTGTTGCTATGATAGCAAAGGCTATGGGAGTAAACCCAGACAGAAAATCAGGAGTGGAGACCCGAAGGTGGTTGTCAGGGAGAACTGCATCAAACTGGCTTCCAGCATCTCCTGCAGCCGGACTAGTTCCAAATGTATTGACCTGGTCTCTCCCTTGGGTTTAACTAGAATGGCAGAGAGAGGGGTGGTGCCTCTGGGCAAAGCACCATCTCTTAAAAATAGCCCAGGCAAGGCAGCAAAACGAGGAGGCGTTTGCTCGGGCTTGGCAAGCGTCTGTCTCTCCTCTATAAGCCCACCCATTTCCGATTTGGAGAGGACACTCCAGCCATCCGTTACGGATGGGCACAACACGGGAGGTGGCAGTTACCGGTGATAAGCTCAATCCATTTGGCGTACGGATGAGCGCCAGGGGTCCCCTCTGTCGGTGGGAGCGGCTTTTCAGCTGCATTGATCAACTACCGCCCGCCGTAACCTGGGCAGCCCCCAGGCAGTTGGGTGTTGTTCCGCCACGTCAGCCTGCTTCATAAGGTGGTTGGAGCTAGACCAAAAGTCAAAAAGCTGACGTAAAGTGTGCACCTGGCAAAAACAGAAAAATACTAAAACTTGGTACCTGGAACGTCAGAACAATGCGCCCAGGCTTGCAACAGCAAGATCTCACTAATATTGACTCCATCAGGAAATCCCAAATTATTGATCGAGAACTTCAGCTACTAAACATCGACATCGCTGCCCTTCAAGAAACTCGACTTCCCGACTCCGGGTCAGTCAAAGAAGAAAACTACACCTTCTTCTGGCAGGGCCTTAGCAGCGAACAGCCGAGAATCCACGGCGTGGGCTTCGCCGTAAAAAACTCCCTTATCAATTCGATCGCAACTCCAATTGGAGTGTCAGAACGCATCATGACACTCAGACTGAACACCCGGTCTGGTTTTACCAACATTATCTGTGTCTATGCCCCAACACTTACCTCCTCTGACGAAACCAAAGACATTTTCTACGAGGCATTGCAGAGGACTCTCCACAACATCCCTCTCACCGAAGGCCTGCTAATTCTGGGTGACTTTAACGCTCGAGTGGGAGCAGATCACTCCGCATGGCCAAAGTGCATTGGGCACTTCGGCATTGGCAACATCAACGAAAACGGGCAGCGCCTTCTGGAGCTATGCTCCGTAAACTCATTATGTGTTACAAACACGTACTTTGACCTTAAGAGATGCCAAAGAACATCATGGCGCCATCCCAGGTCTGGCCATTGGCATCAATTAGATCTTATTCTCTCAAGGAGGAAGAGTTTGGGCTGTATAAAAATAACTCGTTCCCTCCACAGTGCTGACTGTGACACCGACCATGCACTGGTAGTCAGCAAAATCAAAATTTCGGCCAAGAAAATATACAGATCAAAAGCCCCTTCAATCCCTAAGATCAATGTAACAGCAATCAGAGATGAATCAAATAGAAAGTCATTTGAAAAGTTATTTGCTGAAAGCATGGATAATGTCACCCAATGTGACTCGGTAGATGAAACATGGAACACTCTCAGTTCAAAAATTCATGACTGTGCCATCAAGTCTTTTGGACAGCATAAAGTTTCAAACAACGACTGGGTAGCCCAGAACAGCGAAATTCTCCTACCTCTCATTGAGCAAAAGAAATCTGCTTTCAATGAGTATAACAAAAATTGCAATCAGAGTACAAAAACTTGTTTGAAAAATGCAAAAGCTAAACTTCAGCTGGAGGTAAGACGTTGCGCCAACAAATACTGGACAGACTTGTGTAACAGCATACAAGAGGCAAATGAAAAGGGAGATATGAAAACCGCCTTTAGTCAGATGAAAGTAGCCCTTGGGCCAATCATCACCAAAAGCGCCCCACTTAAGTCTGTAAATGGTGAACCCATCACAGATAAAAATGAACAACTGAATAGGTGGGTAGAGCATTACTCTCTGTTGTATTCAACTGAGAAAAATATTCCACCAGATTTTGAGGAACACCTCCAAAAACTGCCAATAATGGCCGAACTTGATGCTGAACCTTCCTTAGTCGAGCTTTCCAATGCAATCGACCACCTGTCTGCTGGAAAAGCCACAGGAAGTGACAACATTCCTGCAGAGGTATTAAAAGACCTAAAAGGCCCACTATTACCACACCTGTATAATCTGTTACTGCAGTGTTGGAAAGAAGGCGTGATACCACATGATATGAGAGACGCCAAAATTGTCACACTTTACAAGAACAAAGGAGACAAAGGCGACTGCAACAACTATCGAGGCATATCCCTCCTCAGCATTACTGGAAAGGCTTTTGCTCGCGTCATCCTCTGCCGCCTTCAACAACTGGCGGAAAAAGTCTTACCAGAAACACAATGTGGCTTTCGAAGCAAACGATCAACTATTGACATGATATTTGCACTTCGGCAAATCCAAGAAAAATGTAAAGAACAAAACAGGCCGCTTATAACATGCTTTGTGGACCTAACAAAGGCTTTCGACACCGTAAGCCGATCTGGCCTGTATGCAGTCCTTAAATCCATAGGCTGTCCACCAACATTGCTAAAACTTATTGCATCCTTCCACACTGACATGAGGGCATGTGTCAACTTTGAGGGCTGCACATCCAATTCATTTGCTGTAAACAGCGGTGTGAAGCAGGGATGTGTTCTTGCTCCTACCTTATTTGGTATATATTTTGCAGCCCTACTCAAGAATGCCTTTGGTCAATGTTCAGGTGGAGTACTTATTAACACCAGAGTGGACGGCTCCATTTTTAATGTTGCCAGACTAAAAGCAAAATCTCGTACAGAGCATATTATGTTACAAGAGCTCCTCTTCGCAGATGATGCTGCAATCGTGGCCCACGATGAAACCACGCTCCAGGCTCTCATCAATAGCCTTGCCAAAGCCTGTGACAAATTCATGCTAAAGATCAGTGTCTCAAAAACTGTAGTTTTGACACAAGGCTTGAGAAACTCCAACCCAATCATGCTGAATGGCTCTCCTCTGGAGCAAGTGGGAAAATTCTGCTACCTAGGCTCAACCATCAGTGGTAGCACAGACATAACAACTGAAATAAATGCCAGAATAGGAAAGGCGGCCACAGCTTTTGGCAAACTCTCAAAAAGGGTGTGGAACAATAGCAAGCTGACCATCAAAACAAAGGTACTCGTGTACCAAACTTGCGTCCTAAGCACCCTGCTGTATGGCTCAGAGACATGGACCACCTACTCCAAACATGAAAGATCCCTCAACTCCTTCCACCTGCGCTGCCTACGCAAAATTCTCAAGATCAAGTGGCAAGACAGGATCTCAAATATCGAAGTTCTGAGCCGAGCCAACATTCCATCAACTCAGGCTCTCCTAGGCAAAAAAAGACTGCGGTGGCTTGGACATCTCCACCGTATGGAAAATGATCACATCCCCAGACAAATTCTCTACGGGGAACTTGCTACTGGCAACCGACCCAGAGGTAGGCCACATCTGCGATTCAAAGACACTTGCAAGGTCACGATGAAAGCATTCAACATCGACCCCAATGAATGGGAGAACCTTGCAAGTGATCGAAGCAGATGGAGACAAAAATTGCGCAGTGGCACGCTCGCAATAGACTTCAAGGCAAAAGAAACATACCTGACAAAACGACAGAGGCGGAATGAAAACACTCGCCAAAGTGAACCCAAAAGACTGACCTGCAATCACTGCCATCGCACTCTCGGGTCAAACATTGGTAGAATAAGCCACGAGAGAAGCTGTCAGTCAAAGTGAAAGTGAATATTCTAGCTGCTAAGACCGTCTGTAAAGACGCTAAAGGCCATATATATATAATTTTATTCTTTTGTTTGGGGAAGGTAGACTAATTACATTTAGCCCAAGAGAGAAAATGCTGTATTGTGTTCACTGTTCTTTTATAACTTATGATGGAAAAGACTACGGTCCCGTAACAAATAGCCCTTACTTTTCTTTTTTTTAAGCAAATTAAGTTGCTGGATCAATTTAGAAATCGCGTTTTTAATGACGCAGTCAAATTGTTCAAGCAGAATTTCACTTGACGTTTTAAAACATTAAGGTGTTAGTGTGGACATTGACCATTGTAATGACCGTGCGCTCGTACATGGAGGGAGAGAGGGTTGAGGCCAAGCGTACGCCAAAATGTAGATGGGAGAGCCGGCCATAAACTGCAAAATTCGAGAGTGCGTACTTTATGGACAGCCCCTTAACCCTATTTTACACTCGTTGACTGGCAGACCCCATACACTCACTCTCTTCATCATAATATCCCCAAACAGAATGCAAAATATGCGTGGAGAAACAAAACCGAGACGGTTTGTCAACAGGAGAGAAAAACAGGGGGAAAAAACCGCAGTGATATGCATTGTTTGTTCCAGGTATGGCGTGAGAGAGCTACCGCACAGAGAGAAACAGCGATTGATTAGTATACTTCATTTAAAAGCTGGGGGTGCTATTCCGAACAATATGGTTCATTAGTTTTTTTTTTTTTTTAATATATCTCTGGGGTCGCAACAAGGCTTGGAGCATAGTCAAAATATGGCAAAAAGATAAAGTAAAAGTTACGCCTCGCATAAGAAATAATATTTTCCTTTGCATTTTATTCTATCCTTTCTGTATTATTTCTTACGGGAGGCTTTGCTACATACAACTTTTGCTTTTTCTTTTGGCCATATTTTGACTGTCGTTCATTAGTGTATTTCACGCAGGAAGATGACTGAAGTGGGTTAAAGTATAGGGTGGAACTGCATTTGACAAAGTCAAGGGGCATTCGTTAAGGAGGTTTTATCGCCACTAGTACTGACAGAGTATCAACTGTATGTAGTAATTCGAACTTATCGATCTTAGCTTAATAGAATGTTGCGAAAGCAAACAGATATGCACGGAAAGGCGATTATAATGATTAAAGGTCCAGAATTCAAGTATAACTCTCGTACAATAGTTTTGTATGAACGTTGTCTTACGTGTACTTATGAAAATGTTTATCATGCAATATAATTATTATGATTTAATTCACAGGGCGCGACTGTTATCATGTATAATGTATTGTACATAGACGCGACATGTTGAACGATTGTTGTTGGCGGTGGTGCTGATGGTGTTGTTGTTGTTGTTGTTGACCCTAACATTTTGCACTATATAGTGAACAAGCCTAAAAGCCTCGCTTTGCGTGGACCACCCACCCGTGACTTTCTCGGCATCTGTCTCGGCGCACTGAAATAATTCCCAAATGAAGCAGCGGGGTATTCCTGTGTTCTAAGTTTAGCCGCTAATCACGTCGGGTAGTTTAAATCAACCAGCAAGAAGTGTTCACTTCACGGTTCATGTGATGGTAAAAAAAAGACACCGGGGGGGGGGGGCGAGCAGTCAGCGACACAAAGCAAACTTTAAAAAATTAAAGAACAAAACCAATAAAAATAAATCCGAACTTCGGTGCACCCCCCCCCCCCCGCCCACAGTATTTGAAACCTACATGCAAAATTTGGTACCGTAGGTGACCTATTAAAAAAGGCCTTTTGCGTTCAGAGTGGAAAATTTGTGAATTATATATATCGATATAGCCATTCATTGGTTAATAAGTTAATGTGAGTGTTCCAGAATAATTATGTCTCCTTCAGATTGTCATTAATGATGTCTGTGTTTAAGTGCATGTATTTGTCTTTTTCTCAGCAGGAAACCAATTTCTGCCATTACCCCTGCCAGTGTCCGTACGAGGAGCTTGTGTGTCACGAGGGGGTCAGTACGGTCAAAGATGGGTGTGGCTGTTGCTACATGTGCGCCAGACAAATTGGAGACATGTGCTCCAAGAGGGATTTGTGTGACTCTGTCAAAGAATTATTCTGTGATCAGAAAAACGAGAATTCCACGGGCACTTGTAAAGGTGAGTGAACTGGTCTTTTAATATTAGATTCCATTTCCTTCTGTATCAGTCATTGACTCTGTCATATGATCGACCATGCATTCATTCATTGTGTTCTGTAAGAAAGACTGTCTATGCCAGCATTAGCAATAAGATTAGATACAATAAGACAGCTATTGCGTTTAGCGTGCACAAATTTGGCACCGTCACCTAGCGGCGAATGCGAGGAGGTCAATGGCAACGCCGTATTTTGCAAAGCCAGATACGGAAAAATATAGAATTTTGTTCACTCTTCAGGTATCGTTATAGTCCCTGATTGAAATCACTTATTTTTGTAATTATAACTCCAATTGCTGTGGGAAAACTCTGGCTTTTTTTTTTTTTTTTGCTACTGCCAGTAGCATGTAACAAATCTGCATCACAAATTTATCATTATATCAAGTATTCTTTTCATGCTGTGTGCCATGGGCCCCGCCCCCGATCAGCGCGCAAAATGTGGGCGCGGTTTTTTTAGAGGAGTGAAGAAGAGGGTGTCTGATCTTATTGTGTCTAGTATCTTTGCTTTCAGTATGTGGGATGAATGTTTGAATTAACTGGATTAAAGTCTTACAACTCAATTTAAAAATATCCATTGCATTCAAATGAATAACATTGTGGCATGAGAAGAGATGAAAAAAAAGGGGGGGGTGGGGGGCGTGGGGATTTAGAGCGGGTTTTGTTTTCTTCCGTTATTTTTTGCTGTCAATCTCTATTTTTCACACCGTGTACGACTTTCTTTCCTGTACCGACCCTTCTTCGTGTTTCTAATTCATTGTCCCTGAATATTTAGTTAAGATATGATAAAAGAAGAAAAAATTACTTTTTTGTGTGCTTCTTTTCTTGTTTTTGTTGGGCACATTTATGACTTCATACCATCGCGTAATATTGTGACTCACAACCTCACTGTATCTATTCACTATGTTCTCTGCTTTCTATTGATATTCCTTAGTGTGTGATTTTGTTTCAATCTTGATCTGTTCTCTGCTTAGCTGTCTTTATTTTGTTCGTGCGTGTGGGTATGTCTGTTCCTTTCCCCACCACTCCTCCCCCTCTCTCTCTCTCTCTCTCTCTCTCTCTCTTTCTTTCCTCTCTCTCTGTCCCTCTCTCTCTCTCCCTCTCTCTCTCTTTCCGTCTTCCTCTCTCTCTCTCTCTTTTTTTATTGTCCCATTGTCTGTTTGCTCTGTTTTCTAGTCTGTCTGTCTCCCTCCTCTATTTGACTGTCTGTGTGACCCCCCCCCCCCGCCTCTCTCCCTCTCTCTCTCTCCCTCTTTCTTTTTTTTTCTCCTCGCTGCCTCTCCCTCGCTTGTTCTTCTCTCTCTCTCTCTCTCTCTCTCTCTCTCTCTCTCTCTCTCTCCCTTCCTCTCCTCTCTTCCATCCTCTCTCTCTCTCTCTTTCTCTCTCCTCTCCTCTCTTTTCCACTCTTTCGCTCTCCTTTCTCTTTCTCTCTCTCAGTGCCCGTCAGTGTCTACCACTAAGTCTCTCCCTCTTTCCTCACGTCTCCAGCCCTTAAGTGTTATTAGATTTAGTTAATTTCACGGCAGTCCAAGCATTTTCCATGCCTCTCCATACAAACTGCTCCAGCGACCAGCCAGGTCGCCCCTCTAGTGGCCCTCCCCTCCGGCTTGATTATCACTAGTAAATCATCCCTGAAGTGTCCAATTAATCCAGGGAATAAATAACAGAACAGACTCGAGTCCGGAGAATTGGCCCGGAATAAACAGGCCACTTGCCTGTGCGGCCATCATTAGTGTCATGCCCTGGCCAAAAACAGAGGGGGGGGGGGGGGGGGGAGTCTGGAACACAAACGAAATCTTTTGTTTTGAAATGTGAATAATAAATTAACACTGTCATCTGTTCGTGACTACGCCTTTGTTGCGACTGGCAAGTCATTCATAGACATGAACCAAATGGGATTCAAGACAATCGTCCCCTTAGAATGCCAAGATTCTATCTCCATATTTTGACTGAACAGAGTTACACACTACACACTAATTCCACAGGCCTTCTCCATTGTGTGTCAAAGTATCAAGCGGTGTCAAAGTATCAAGCGGTGTCAGTGTGTGTAATTAGTAAGTATTATTAAAAAGAAAAAAGTGGTATTTCTAAAAGCTTTGAGCACATGAAACTTCAAGCATCAATTTCTTAAAAGTTGATGGAAGGGAGTTAGAATCGCGTCATTCTATCAGGACAACTCTTAAACGAAAGACGACATCGCAACTCATTACTATGCTTTTGTTGTTAGTAGCAACCCATTCATAGATAGATATGATATGAACCAGATGGGATTAGAGACAAACGTATCTCTTAAATACGTCAGTTGCCTTTTGGCATGAGTCTGACATAATGCCATTATCGTATTGTGTTACTTCTTAACCAAGAACAACATCTTTCCGGGCCGTACACTTTGCTTACCTATAATGTCAGTGTGACTTTCTGAGCGCTCATGAGAATGAACGGGTTTTGCGTCATTGAAACTGCAGTTGAAACGCACTTCAGATATGGTACACACTTTGCTGCTTTTCCGCCCCAGGGACCTTAAGGGTTAGAGACAAGCGTATTTCTCAGATGGTTTTTTGGGGGGCGGTGGGGGAGGGGGGGGGGGCTCATGTATGCTTTAGAATTGTGTTAATCTCTTTAAAAACGGTGAAAATGCAATGTAAGTTATTGAATTGTCTGAAAAAATCAACCATGTGCCTTATGAAACCGTCAAAATTGATAGTCTACACAACTCTTTTTCCTATGTAATTCTCAAGCTACCGTGGTGACCTATTTATCATCATTTCTGTTCAGAGATCGAGAGATTTTGCCATGCTTCAATGCCAACCATAAAAATAAATCTAACTGCAGACTTTGTCCAGTGATGTTTAGGGTATCTTACAAATAATGCTTATCTCCTAAACATTTTGCTAACTTTGATCAAATCCCCTGCTGGGACGGGTTTTCTAGTGTGAAATGCCTTGAGATTTTTGTCCAAATGTAATTGTTTGGCAATTTTGAATGTAAGAGAAAACAGTTCACAGGCCCAGACATTTATAACTATTAAACTGAGATGAAAAAAATATATATTGCAGATAGGTTATTAGACAGAAATAAAGAGATGGGGTGAGAGAGAGATAGTGTGTGTGTGTGTGTGCGTGTATGTGTGTGCGTGTGTGTGTGTGTGTGAGAGGACTCTACAAAGTAAAAAGACATCCCCAACATTCATTCAGTTATTTCTGTTTGAAATGTAACTGCTGAGCATCAGTTCCATCGTCCCTGTGTGAGTACTTCCCGTCAGCAGCTTGACAGATTTAGAATAGTGAAGATTCTCTCTGCTCTGTTTATTTTTCCCCTTTGGTAGCACAGTTCAGCTCTGGGGTCTCCGTGGAAGTGTGGCATAGAAGACGTAAGAATGACCTCATCGTTCTGATGGAATACCTAAGACAGTGGTTCTTAAGGTGGACGATATTGACCCCGTGGGGGGGTGGGGGGGTAGGCGATTTTTAGTTCCAGTGGGGGAGGGGGGGGCGAAGAAAAAGGTCACAATGAGGTGAAAACAAATAAGAATGTAGGATTATTTAGAGGTAAATACAATGGGGACAGCCACTGACATGTTCAACAGCAAGCGTAGATGGGTTTTTAGGAACAGGAAAGGCATATTATCTGATGCATTGAATACAGAGTGCTTTTTGTTTTATAATGAATAGCCAACGCCTATTGTCATTAGAAAGGCCCTTAAAAAAACTTAATATCATAATTTATGTGTAGCCTGTCTTCTTGTGAAGTGTATGCGTTGGGGATTTTAGGGGAAGAGGGACGATAAAAGAAGCTTTGGAGCCTAAGCGGCGATTGCCTGAAAAGGGTTGAGAACCACTGATCTAAGAGAAGATGCACTGATGTCTCAGCTCTTGTGATTATCATGCATGGACCTGCCAGATTTTATTTCGTTTTGGCCAACAACAAAAAAACAAGTCTTTTCGCGGCTCTCTCTTTATTTCCTTTGAGACCCTGAAAAACAAGAGAGAGAAAAGTGGTGGATGTAATCAACAGATGAATGGTGCGAGAGACAAGCTGAGTACGACGTCATTCTCACTGGGGCATTGTTAGGACGGGAGAGACCCAAAACATTTGTTTGATTACGGGGCATCTTCTTCTGAAAGCGTTGTTTTGTTCTGCCCTGCGCCGTGAGAGTTTCCGATTATAGCATGTTTAAAGTGAGCAACTTTGGCTTTCGAGAGGAGTAAACACACTTGAGGTTTTCACATCTTATCTCGTATGCGGAGTTCTAGAACGTCGATGGGGTCACACAGAAGCGTTGCGTGGGTTTCTAGCCCTCCGGGACAAGACAAGTATTGCGCCTTCTTCCCCGTAGACGTTTGGCACTCCCTGAGTCCCTTACACCGGTCCAATATTGAATCTTTTACCCCTCAAGCAAGTGCATTTTAAGAAAACACTGATGTAATTAAAATGAAACGTATAATATACTCAAATTTATTTAAAATCCCCTTTGTGCAGAATTTTCAAATAACAGTACATGTATTGAAATTATCCCTGTCAATTGCCAGCACTGCTTGGTTACTCTTAAGTTTTAAAAACTCCTTTCACAACTGGCAGCTGAAACAGTGATAGGTCTGAAATTTTGCGTCCCTAAAACATTTTGTCCCTGTGGCCCCGCCCCACGCTACACCACTGGGGTCACAACATTCAGGGCATCTCTGGAGCAGAGACAAAACATGGAGTCTGGGACTGTGAAAGACAACAGAACTATTGGGGAAAACTTGGTTTTTCCACAAATCTCCTGTGACAATGTTTGCATTTCTCCATCAGATAAGACTTTCAGTGCATAAGGAAGGGACTTGTTTCCGGTGGACTTCGCTACTTGGGAGATTCCCTGCAGGTCATAACAAAAGTATTGTGACATTGAAGATTGAAATAACACTTCAGAGATTGTTCATTCTGCTTGCAATGCCTTGCCCTAAAACTGTTAGACTCTGTGGAAGAGATTTGATACACTGTTATAGAAATCCGGGCCATTGTATGTGATAAACAACAGCAGTCCATTATTTTACTGTGTCTACGATACTGAGGAAAAGTAGACGCTGTCTGCACGTGTAAATAGCTTACATGATGAACCTATCTGTGCTTAAGGAGTGGAGAGCTTTTTTTTTTTAATGATTGGCCTAAGGTTAATTGCGTTCATTCATACAGATGAGTAATAATGGATGGGTTTTAAAACATTCAAAAGTTATAATTGTTGTAAAGATTGGAAAGTATTGGATTCGAGACTTCGGTGCCGGTTATTCGTGATATTGGGATGCGTGCATGGCGAAAACATTCGAAGTTCAGTTCAAGTGGCACAAGAGCAAGTTCTGTTTCAATGCAATGATATAATCTGATCGCGCCAGACATGCGTATATATTTTGTACATTAATTTTATTTCGATAATCTCTTCATGCAAAATTTACCTGTTCTGAAAACACTAGAAATAATCCTTAATATTTTATGCAGGAGTTCTTTTTTAAGAGTTTTCTGTTTTTGTGTGTGTTGTTGTTGTCCGGAAAGTTTACACAAACTGAACCCATTTCCCATGAGAGTGAACGTGCATTTTGCATGAGTGTAAACATGGGTCGTTTCTGCAGCAGGTAAGCACAAACATATATACATATCGACATGGAAGCCAACACGACAATCAGACACATAAATTAATCTTGTTGTCCAGAATATATTGACTGATCGAGTCACGAGACAAATCTTCGTCCATCTCCAGTGGCGGATCTACTATGAAACTAATGAAGTTTACTTTTAAGGGTCCCTAATCCTGAAGGGGTCATGAAGAAACGATAGAATGAGTGGCCCTGTAGGCCCGTTGCGGATATCGGCCGTTTTAGTTTTAAGGACCGACGCATAACCATGGCGATGGTAGCATTGATTTTGATTTGTTAGCTGGTTTGCACTGCGAGCACTTCAGGCGTCGCGAACCAATCGGCGGCGAGCTAAAAAAAAAGTTCACTACAGTAAACAATAACACGTGTGTACACGCACATGGGAGACGTTCGATCAATTCTTTCGCATCCTTCCCCTTGTTTACACGGATGGTAGGGAATCTGACTAGCTTGGATCCATCCTTTCCACCCCTGTCATAACAGTCAACTGCAATGCAAGCAGCAGGCATTTTAACCGCTTGGACATATATCGAAGTTACACTCGTCAGCCATTTTAGGTGTCGAAAGTGCAAAACAAAAACACTCTGTGACGTCATTCGCAATGGGCCTATTGTTGCTGGTTGCGAAGGGGCCGTATAACAGTTTAAGCTCTAGTGTCCTAGAAATGTAGGCCTGCCACTGTCCATTTCAAGTATTGGCGTGTCAACCGTTTTCTCGTTTTACAGGAGGGTGTTTCAAAGCTTTGGTCATTTTTGTTATTCTTGGATGTGGCGAAAATGTTTCTGCTTTATAACTCCAAAACTTAAAGATACTGATACGTCTCTCTGTGAGAATAGAGATCTCTCCATGAACACTGCTAGGGTGGTAATACGAAGCTCTGTAGATAGACTAGAGAGCTAGGTAGGTTAAGTCACTGTGTATCCTATGGCGCTTCGAGGTGAGACAAAATGAGAGCAAGGTTTCCACAAAAGAAGTGAATGACGCCCTCTTGTTATGTACTGTTCTTAGTGTGGACTGTAATTAATTGTCGCTTGCCCTCTTGTTATGTACTGTTCTTAGTGTGGACTGTAATTAATTGTCGCTTGCCCTCTTGTTATGTACTGTTCTTAGTGTGGACTGTAATTAATTGTCGCTTGCCCTCTTGTTATGTACTGTTCTTAGTGTGGACTGTAATTAATTGTCGCTTGCCCTCTTGTTATGTACTGTTCTTAGTGTGGACTGTAATTAATTGTCGCTTGCCCTCTTGTTATGTACTGTTCTTAGTGTGGACTGTAATTAATTGTCGCTTGCCCTCTTGTTATGTACTGTTCTTAGTGTGGACTGTAATTAATTGTCGCTTGCCCTCTTGTTATGTACTGTTCTTAGTGTGGACTGTAATTAATTGTCGCTTGCCCTCTTGTTATGTACTGTTCTTAGTGTGGACTGTAATTAATTGTCGCTTGCCCTCTTGTTATGTACTGTTCTTAGTGTGGACTGTAATTAATTGTCGCTTGCCCTCTTGTTATGTACTGTTCTTAGTGTGGACTGTAATTAATTGTCGCTTGCCCTCTTGTTATGTACTGTTCTTAGTGTGGACTGTAATTAATTGTCGCTTGCCCTCTTGTTATGTACTGTTCTTAGTGTGGACTGTAATTAATTGTCGCTTGCCCTCTTGTTATGTACTGTTCTTAGTGTGGACTGTAATTAATTGTCGCTTGCCCTCTTGTTATGTACTGTTCTTAGTGTGGACTGTAATTAATTGTCGCTTGCCCTCTTGTTATGTACTGTTCTTAGTGTGGACTGTAATTAATTGTCGCTTGCCCTCTTGTTATGTACTGTTCTTAGTGTGGACTGTAATTAATTGTCGCTTGCCCTCTTGCTATGTACTGTTCTTAGTGTGGACTGTAATTAATTGTCGCTTGCCCTCTTGTTATGTACTGTTCTTAGTGTGGACTGTAATTAATTGTCGCTTGCCCTCTTGTTATGTACTGTTCTTAGTGTGGACTGTAATTAATTGTCGCTTGCCCTCTTGTTATGCACTGTTCTTAGTGTGGACTGTAATTAATTGTCGCTTGCCCTCTTGTTATGTACTGTTCTTAGTGTGGACTGTAATTAATTGTCGCTTGCCCTCTTGTTATGTACTGTTCTTAGTGTGGACTGTAATTAATTGTCGCTTGCCCTCTTGTTATGTACTGTTCTTAGTGTGGACTGTAATTAATTGTCGCTTGCCCTCTTGTTATGTACTGTTCTTAGTGTGGACTGTAATTAATTGTCGCTTGCCCTCTTGTTATGTACTGTTCTTAGTGTGGACTGTAATTAATTGTCGCTTGCCCTCTTGTTATGTACTGTTCTTAGTGTGGACTGTAATTAATTGTCGCTTGCCCTCTTGTTATGTACTGTTCTTAGTGTGGACTGTAATTAATTGTCGCTTGCCCTCTTGTTATGTACTGTTCTTAGTGTGGACTGTAATTAATTGTCGCTTGCCCTCTTGTTGACTGCAATGGCGCAGCCCTAGGTGGCCACGCGAATTGGTGCCATCTTTTAGTGGATGGAAGAGGCGCGGCGGCGCAGCGGAGTGCCCTCTATTGTCTATTATGTAGCTCTGTTGGTGGTAATAACTCAAAACCACCCAAGTCATCGATACGCCAGTTTATGAGATGGAAGAGGAAATATTTACAGGACTCAGCAGTGATCCATCAACAACTTACTACTACAAGCGTGTGTTCAACCACTGGAATCTCTACTAAATCAGCTGTCATTTTATCTATTATATTTGTGACAAAGAATACGTACAAAAGAAATTATGTCTGCTGTTAGGTGATTTATAATATTTGGGTTTCCCTTCCACGACACACAAAAAAAGAAACTGATCGGTCATTGTTCGTTCGCTCAATCGATACGATGTCGTTATTGCGTGTCAGATGTTCGTTACAGGAACGCAGCCGGTCTTTACCCTGTAATCTATTGGCAGTGTTGGAGCAGGGACAGAGAGATGCTGAGTGGGCACAAGGCATAAATCTTTATTGGCCAGCGAGTTCAGTCGTAATAAAGTGGTCAGTTGCCAACCGTCGTTGTTCTGACAAGCAGTGGTCACTAAGCAAAAATCAGTCTTTATCTAGGGCACAATGTCTAGACGCGGGGATCTCTGAAAAAGCCGTCATTGAATGATGGCCCGCATTGGAGGGATGAAAAACGAACCCCTTTGAGGTTTAACTAAGCGAATATTCTTGGCATAATCTCATCATGACTCGAACTATTTGTCGCTCACCCCGGCCCTGGTGGAGCACCCAGATGTCAATCACATCTTTAAACACTGGTTTTCTGTATATTGTATACTTGATCTGGTTTTGTTGGGAAGAGATTTTTTTTCTGTTTCATGGAAGGAAATAAGGAAATTCCTGAAGTGTCTGCACCACTAAAAGAAAGATATATCAAGAAATTCATTGACGCATGTCATACTTTTAAAGTTAAACATTAAATACCCTTAAGCGTCAAAGCAAGCTTTTTTGTTTTTTAATTTTTCTTCATAAGTTGGTTCGCTGCACAATAATATTTCAACAGCTCCCGGCTTTGAGTCAGTATATCAGAGAATTGTGAAAACAAATAATAAACGTTTCATGGAAGCCCGGATGAAAATGAAAAACACCTACTTTCTGTTGTGTGTAACATGACTACTTAGTGGGGATTCCTAGTGAGCAAATCATATACGTACATTTGTAATGAAGCCAAGCAGAGGCAACAGATCATTCCTCCACATCATTCTGTAACTTTGTTCTTAGGGATTTGTTAACTAGTGTTAGCTTGTGTGAGGATACAGTGTGGAATCTTTGATAAAATTATATTAGTACTGGTATGTGCCCATTCACATGAACAGTGTTTAAATTGTTTGGTCGAGTGAAAAATTGAATGTACAAAAACAATTTTGAATGCAGAGCCAAGTATTCCAACATTGACGGCTACATGGCAAAATTCAGCGCGCATTGAGAAAAGTTTCCTTCAATGAACGTGCACGACAGGAGTTCCTTTCGTTACCTGTTGCCTGAACCCTCTTGCAAGCTAAGATTTCAATTATTTAGACTGTCACAAATCCCAGACTGGGAGATGTAATAGTTTATGACAGGACAACAATCACGAACAAACAAGTTTAACACTTAACAGAACAATCCATCAGACTCACACAGTTATTAAACATAGTTATACAGATAATAGCGCAATTACATACATTATATTATTGGGATTAACTGCCGTACAACGGCCTTATTCTCACATGCACTCTTCCTCGGATCCACAACCCGGTAGTTACTTCCTAAAGGCACTTCGGCCTCAGCCTCTCCCCTCAGGGTCTTAATAGCACATTAATAATTCACTGGCACCGCAGTCTCTCAATATCACCTTCCTATTGTCATACACCTTAGCACTCCCCTAGCACCTCAGCAGGGCAATAACACATTATCATTTCAATAGCCCCTCAACATGGCAATAGTACATTATTAGTTCCTAGCCCATCAACATGGCAATAGTACATTATCACATTGACGCTCATATCTACGTCCCTGTCCGTGGCCTGACTGCCACGACTTTATGTGCCTCTACTGTCCTGCACTGACAGCCTCACTTCTGGCCTATGTGTGGCCTCCGGCCCTATGCTGGCCTATCACCGTAGGCGGCGCTCTTTGGCCCGACCTCGGCACCTACAAGAATAACATTACATTGGTATAATACCCTACCATTTCTATTCACTCCACCTTTCCTTACAACCCATGAAGCGTACACACACTAGTTCACCTTTCACTCACCACACACCTTACGGTAACACACCTCCATCGGAGTACACACTACTCACTCGCGCTACAAATCCATGAACTCACTTTCATCTATCGCTCATGGCGCACATTGCTATATCCAATATCAAGGACTTCCACATTCCTCACATATACTTATTTACATCATGGTAATAGACGAATATAATATAATACATCAATCATAATTATCAATCAACGTTCTACCTACCAGTCATCACTGGAAAAACTCTCTCACTGGTCTCTCGACTGCTCCCCTTATGTCCGCCCGCTGGGCTCTTACTAGCGTCCGTTCAGTAGGACCTTCTAACTTGCAGTGATAGTAATACAGCGCTTTCGCCTCATTCAGACCCCCACCACTCATAACATGCACGCTTTCCTTACTTGTCTTCGTGCGTTAATATTACTCTCTTCCTTCACGTCTTTCCCTACCTGTCTGCCGTGAGCCCTTCTTACTCTACACCCGCTCTGTAGCAATCCCCTTAATTGCACTCACTCCACTCGTGACATAGACATTCTGTGGAACATTGCTCCGTCTCCCACACCTGAATGCTCTCTTTAGCCTATTTAGACTGCAACCATATTATTTCACATTTTCATGCCAAATTTCAGAGAGCTCCCTTCCGTAGACTGCGGGCCTATGGGTAACAGAAGTTTTCTTGTGTTTTATTATAATAGAAGATTATGATGAACGTTTTCATAAATGTTTCAGCTTTGTTCTGCATCTGAAAAACGAAATGAGAGAAAGGAAGTGGGTGTATGTTCTTGAGTGTCCATAAAAAGTATACTGGTATGCGGCTGAAACCAGTGGTGGACCTGCATTTTTGGGACCCTGAAGCTTGAACTGTCATGGGACCCATTTGCAAGAGCCAAATTCCACTCATTGAAAAAAAAGTTTTTTCACGACCCCTCCGGGATTATGGGCCCTGACGTTTAAGCTTCAGTAGTTTCATGTAGATCCGCCACTGGTTAAAACTTTTTCCTTTCAACCTACAGGATCCAGACCACGTTTTTATGTCTTTATCTCAACCATTAGAAAGCAAACACACGGAAACAGAAAAGAACAACAACCCATAGACAGATAATCTGATCTGACATTATTCGTGGAGAGTGTTCATTATTTCCCCGAATGTTCGTGACAGCCCTGTACGTCCTGATGTCTTAGCATTCCATTCCATTTACTGCTCTGGGAACAATGCATCTGTCTCTTCTTTCTAGTCTCACAAAATCTGCTATCTTATAAACCCGTGCTGTCTCGATACATTTTCGTGTCCTTGTCTTTAAGGAATCCATACCAATTGTCGGCCCTTTTAGCCTTCATTCTTTCATTGTCTCTTTTAAAGTGCATTGCTGTTATCACATTGCTGTTTTGTTGTTGTGGCTGCTGCTGTTGCTGTAATTATTGTGGCTATTGTTTAGTTACGTTGGTGTTTTTATTGCTGCAACTCCTGACAACGCCATGTGCAGAGCTCAAGTTTCGTAAAAATAAAAATAAAAAAACAAATTATGTGCTGAAATGCAAAACATTCTGACAACTTGTTTAGGGATTACCTGAAGACGTGGTTATGATTGCCTTGAAAAGTAAAGTAAAATTAGGATGTTACACTGGTGCATTATATTGTTCCTTGGCTATGTCACTTCAAGCCAGAACTTCATTAACATTAGACCTAGCAAAGCCTTTGTTCATTTTTTTTTTTTTTGTTCTATCTCCATTTTCTGAAAAACTGGAGGTCTTTTAGGTTGTAGAAGAGGTGTATAACAAATGCAGATTTTGATACTTGTTTTAAATGTGTTGTGGCATTTATCAAGCTGTTTCACAGTTCCGATTTATTCTAACTCCTTATCATAAAGCTAACGCCTCAAATGTTTAACGTTGAGTTTCTCAGTTGTAAAAAAAAATGGAGCTGGAACAAACAAGGACTAAGGTCGCTAAACGTTTACGAGAAAATCCCTGCGATTCCTCATACATGCAAGATAGGTCAGAAATGTCATGTATGTTCTTGAGGTGAGTTTGAAATACCAAATGGCTTTTTTTATTCTTACAATTGGCGGGGGAACTGCAAGCAGCAAATCAAATAGAAAATCCTAGTAGTGAAAGGAGAAAGTTCTGCATAGTTTTTAGTGTTCCGAAGTCCGACAACATAATATTCTTGTGAAATAATTTCTCTGTCCAGTTTCAAGGTCATCTGGCATTCCAAAAGAGTTTTGTTCATCTGTTCAGTTTTCTAGGATCACCCACAGTTCAATCACAATACTGTGCATTCCACTGGTTTGTTACACGTGACGTCACAGAATCTGTGCTCGTACGAAATTTTCAATTGTGTTTGGTCCTCATTTGGAAGTTCAAGATCATTATGTTTCGTTATCCCAAAACGCTCAGTTCTTCGTTTTGGATTACTGCTAATCTTTGTAAGTTGGCATGCTCCGCCGACGTGCCAAAACAAAATAAACAAACAAACAAACACATCTCCGCAAGTGCGCATCCTTAGTCGTGCAGTGATGGACGAAATATTATAAAAACCACAGAAGAACTGTGGGGTCGCAGCAAGACTACATGCAAAATCAAAATTTGGCAAAAAGAAAAAGTTGTATGTAGCAAAGCCTCGCGTAAGAAGTAATACCCAAACGATACAATGAAACGCAAACTAAAAGACAAGACAGAAAATGGCGATATTTCGGTAACAGCCTTTTTCAAGGAACAATAGAAAAAAAATGGAAAATTGAACAGATAAAACAATGGAATAATAAAAGATTTGAATATGAAATATGTAGAATCTAAATAGAATATGTCTACTTAGCAGTGAGGGGTGGAGGGGGGAGAAATGCCTCACAATTTTTTGGTGACGTTAAGTGGAGCGAACCAATTGGTTGGACAATCTGTTAGCATAATTATCAGACATAAGAAAGACGAATGACGAATGGCCCAGTCTACAGCCGGACTTGCAAGAAAACATGTTCCTTTGTCATCTAGGGACCGTAGTTCTTGTTAGTTTTATCTCCATTTTCTGAAAAACTGGAGATCTTTTAGTAGCTGAGGCACTTAACAAGCTGTTTCACAGTTCCGATTTGCTCTTTTTATCGTGAATACCAAAGCCGCAAAGTTTGACGTCTGAATTCTCAGCTGTGCAAAAAGTAGAGTTAGAACAAACAAAAACTGAGGTCGGAATATATTTACCCGTATAGGGACATTTTTTCTTCGTCCCACACCCTGTTGGAAGTTGGCAATACTCTCAGTCTGGGTGCTGACTCTTAACTGTCAATGATTACCATATATTAGCACAAATAGGAAACTTTTTTTTCTTTGTCCTACGTCCTAGTTTTTTCATCATCAATGTAATGACAGATTAACATCCACGTCTGTGGAACGAACACACTTTTCTTTCGTCGTCTAAAAACAAAAACACCAAAAAAAACTTCAGGATAGAGATATTAAGTTTCCCGGGGTACCAACCGAGAATTTGAGTATTGGACAGAAGGTTTCCACTTCCGCCACGAGATGGATCATTATTTATTGACCAGTGCTAGTCTGAGCAAGAGTCCCCTAGTCTTCATTACCGACTCCCAGACCAGGGAACACTGCAAATCCCCAGTAGAGAGCACCAGTTTTTTTCCTCAGTTCGCTTGGAAGCTGAGACGGGTCCGATCGAAAGGTGAACGGTGTGAGATTATAACATGGACTGACAGCTGGTTTCGGGTGTAGCAAGGATTACTATTGATTGGCAGGTTGTCTTGGAGGGGTCATTCTGAGAAATAACTTGTATTTTGTCACCGACAATCCCCGTCTGGCATCTGAAGTCTTATAAATGAGAGCGAATCACAAAATTTACGCCAAAACTCCGAGATGACGGCAAAACCAAGAAACGCCCAGTTTTCACCTAAATTTGTTTTTGAAACAGATGAAATTGTCGGTATATACAGAGGCGTGGAGTGGGTAGGGCACAAGGCACTCTTTTCATGGTCTGGGAATAACTCCATGTATTGAACATTTATAGATCAAAATCATGTGTGGTCGCCGTGTGTAAGTGAGCTTTGCATTCCTCTCTTGGCGCCATGACGATAAATATACCGAACTTAATGCTCTGGACAGGCAGTCGAATGTTAATAGTACATGTAGTTTTAGGTCATATGTCTTAGAAATTCTTTAAAAACAAACAGTTAAACAAACAAATGGGCGAACAGACTGGCTGTGTTACTTTCAGCGTCGAATTACCCTCTGTGGCCCAAGTTTTAGCCTTCTCATGTTAGTAGTTGAGCCCTCTATAGGTAAAGGACAAACATACAGACAGATGTCCACTCTTATTTATTTGGTGTGGCGAGAGAGAGAGAAATTTGTATATCACAAAGCTCAGAGTTAGAAACAAACAACAAAAACACCATGCAATAAATTCTAAAGAAATGAAAAACTAAGAGAGATTTCGGCCACAAAGAACCTCCACCGGGCATAAAACACAAACCAATGAAAAGGTGAAAAACTGGAACAACTTTAGAAAGACTTTGCTAACACGGATCAATGAATATGAATCGGCGACATACTTGTCGATTCATTTGATGTTGTTGTTGTTGTTGTTTTTTTCATTTCAGACATAATTTTAACTTTCTGTCGAGCCCTGAGGCGACTCCACAGATTAGCTGCATTTCATTGTTATTTATTAATTCATTGCAATCATACTACGGTGATTAGCATATCCACCAAAAAGAAAACGTAAAACTTGAACAGTATTAGGTCTGGTTTATTAATAAAGATTGTACGGGCAAATTAATCTGCTGGATAAAACATTTGCGCTGCGTGTTCGAAAGGGAAACAACTATGACAAATCGGACAAGACTTGTAATCTGCTCCCGCTAGAGTTACACTTGTCTGTAGGAGTGTCCGATGATTGGCCAAGCCCAAAGTGTCTACGCTTGGGGAGGGGGATTGACCCTAGCGTATGAAAAGCGGCGAATATAGGATGGGGGAAAGGGATTCCTGTGGAGCGTGAACACACAGTTTCAATATTATGGTAATAAACTAGAGAGGTTGGTTCCCTTTGCTTTTTTCAAACGAAGAAAGTTGTAGGACTATGAAAACATAAAATTCGAACTCGGTTTAGGCTAGGTTTCCATGGAGGCAGATTTTTTATTTTTTTATTTTAGCACAACTGCACCATGAATTTTTGGGAAGTTCGTCATTCGATTATTTTTCGGTTTAGGAGTCTGTAACCAACATCATTCGATGCGGCTTTGAATGTAGTTGAATAGAGATCGATGTTTCGAATGTTGGAGTTACTGCAGTCTTAAAGAACGGTGCCCAAATGCGACTTGAATTTTAATAACATCAAGGCATCACTGATGTGTGCGATTCTGAATGTCTTGCGCTCATACAAGAAGGGCTGAGGTTGAGGTTAAGCCAAGCGTGTGAATCGCATACGTGGAGGAAAGGGGGGGGGGTCAAAATAGCTCTGACCGAGCGTAGGTACTGTGCGGGTGTCCACTAAAATGTGGCCCCCTCCCCCAAAAATGCGGTAACCAAATTCCGCTTTGGAAACTTTATATCTGTCTGCAGTGATGAAGTCTAATGCCTGAGGACACACTGCTATAGAGGCAAGGTGCTCGCCTCATGCCGAAGTATCGGCTTCGATTCTCGGTCGAGGCAGGGATGTTGGAATTCTGGGGGAAAAATTCCTGTCCCTGATCTTATGGCAGGTAGGATCGAATACCTAGTCTTCTCGGATAAGGGCGAAGAATTCGGAGGGCTCGTCTGCACTTGGCAGTTGGAAATCAAGAAGAGCTGGCGTAACAAGGCCGCTGCCCTGACAATTTTTAAAAAAAATAATAATAATAATAATCTCTAGCATAAAAACATTAACAAGGAAAGTGAGGTATAAATGGCAAGAGCAGCGAACCTCCTAAAATGAAAACTTAAATCAAACTATAACTAATGCCTTACGAAGCGCCAAACTGAGACATCACTTAAAACTAATTGCCTTCCACAAACCAATTACTTATAACTTTTCTGCGCCGACCCGACAGGTTTTATGTAAGATGATAAATTTACGGTAGAACAATAGGAGTATCCGCTCGGCACAACTTGCCCTCTACATACACTCGTGTACCCACATTCATCAACCTCTACACTGAGCGTGCACAGAGCTCTACTGTTATCCTGTAAGGAGGTGTCAACTCCACCCAAGTTTTCTTGCAGCCTCGCGGCTACTCCTGGCTCATGCCCCATGTTATCAGTAACTGGCTGTCTCTCTGTCCTGTTCCACAGAGATGATATCACTCATTGCTCTTGGGGGCCGTCCAAAAGTATATACTGCCACTGCTTTACGCCAGCAGCGGATTTACTATGAAACTAATGAAGCTTCGGGGTCAGGGCCCCTAATCCCGGGGGGCGTGGGGGGGGGGTGTCGAAGGAACTTTTTAAAATGGAATTTTGGATGTTGCCCTATTGTTGCTGGTTGTGAGGGGGGGGGGCATAACTGTCCAAGCTTAGGAGTCTCAAAAATGTAGGTCCCGCAATGCTCAACTATTATGACATAAGCCATTTTTCACACTTCTTGAGAAATTAAGAAAAAACTGTTTCTTTTCCTGTCATTTGGTGTTTATGCCATTATGATTCTACTGGATTATTATATTTTCCTATTGGCGCATTCTTTTTCTGTATTATAAAAACTGTGGAGTCTTCCTTGAGAAAAGGATTTTGCAGAAATGTAGGCCATTTTCTGTCTTCTCTTTTAGTTTGCGTTTCATTGTATCATTTGGGTATTACTACATACAACTTTTTCTTTATGCCAAATTTTGACTTCTTTTTCTAAACATTTTCTGATAGCCCCCATGCTTTGGAATGCAATGAACCGTCAGTTGCCGTTTGGCATAAATCTGACATATGCCATTACAGTAGAGGAGTGGCGATAAACTCTGTTTTTGGTGATTTCTTGTTAGGGGACGTTCAAATATAATCTTACACCTTTTCTGGGACTTTTTCACCCCCCCCCCCTCCTCCCTCCTTACACTTTTCTTACAGTTGCTTCTTCCCCCCCCCCCCCCCCAATCCCGTAATATTACAATAATACATGTAATAATTATACATTACACATGTACTCTTTCTTACAAATGAGGGGAAAATGAGACTCGTGTCAAAGACAATGTCAAAACTGCCTTAAATTAGTTATCATCAACAAAGGGGTTTTTCATCATATAATTAATGTCAAAGATATTTCTAAAAACAGGGGCATGTATCGTTCACCTGTGGTAAGTTACCAATTATTAAATCGGCAACCGGATTCGGTAAAACACACGCCGTTACGACACCGGTAATAAATGGCGTGGCGACGTAGACCTCCGCGAGTCGGAAACGCTCGACGGAGCCCCCAAAAGTAATACATGTTGCCTCTTGTTCAATAAGTTGGGTCGGTCGAACCAAAGACTCCCGGACACCTATGGTGGTGCATCCTGTATCCCGTAACACGGACGCGGGTATGGCATTTACATGACCTTTATATAATGTCAATGACCCGTGCCGATGAAGGGCCGACATCACCGGGACGGCGCCCGTCATGGGCGACGTGAGTTCGACGGGGCTGACATTCTGTGCAGCCGGAACTACGACAGTGCAAGCATTCGCAGCCTCGAATTTTACTTTACAATCCTTTGATATATGCCCAGGTCTATTGCACCGATAGCACCTGATAATATTCACGTTACGTTGGGGTGGCATTGGAGGCGCGTTATATGGAGTAGTAAAATATGCCCAAGGAGGTGGGCATGGTGGGTCTTGATACTGGAAGCCCTTGTAATTATCCCGACGCGGTGGACCAGAAAAATTTTGCGCTTGTGGTCCAGTGGGTGGTCCAGCACGTCGCGGAAAACCGCGCGATCGATTCGGTGGCGGTTGGGAGTATGCCCTCGGAGACGGTGTCTGGCGATTAGTAGGACGGGAATTTCTACTTCCCGCAGGTGGAGCACCACTGACTCCGGCATAAAAGGGTTCGCTTGTTTTTGGTTTCGCCAGCGAACGATTGGGATGGGCAGAAGCGTACTGCTCCGCCAACGACGTGGTTTCTATTAATGTTTTCGGTGCCCACTCTTTAAGGTGGGACACCAGATCAGGGTGACACGCGTTATAAATTTGGTCCTTTAATATTAGCTCGTACAGCCCTTGAAAGCTACCGTCAGCGATGCCGGCTAACTGAATCCAGCGGTCGAGGTAGTGCTTTAATCGATCAACGTACGTAGAGAAGTTTTCGGATGGGTCCGGTTTACACGTCCGGAATCGTTGGTGAAACCCGTCCTCTGTATGTTGAAATCTTTTGAGAAGAGCCTTTTTAAGGACATCATAGTTTTTAGAATCTTCAATATTGAGGCCATGAAATACCTCAAGCGCACGACCAGTCAATAAATTTGCAAGGCACGAAGTCCATTCCGTGCGGTCCCAACCGGCGGCTACAGCGTGGAGCTCAAAGCGATGGATGTAAGAATCGATGTGGTCGATCTTATCATTGTAGGTCGGTAGCTTCGGCTTAGTTTTAACATTATTCGCGGATGCTAGCGGAGCCGCGGTGGGCTGGATGGCCTGCAATTCTAGTTTCTTTAGAAAAATTTCATGCTCTCTTTGAGCCGCGTTCTCAGCTCTTTCTCGTTCTTCTTTTTCTCTTTCTCGTTCTTCTTTTTCTCTTTCTCGTTCTTCTTTTTCTCTTTCGTGTCGTTCTTTTTCTCTTTCTCGTTCGCGTTCCTCGGCCTTCTCGGCTCGTTCTGCGGCGCGCTCCTCTCGAGCCAGCTCTTGGTCTTCCTTTTGTTTCCTTTCGCACCAAGCGGGTAGCTGATCATCGGGGACGCCCAACAGCTTCGCCGCGTTAATATAGGCAGAGTAATCAGTCATTATGGTTAAGACTCCGAATAAGTCTCTATATGAGATCTAGTATTGATAAAGGTCAGGTATCCGGATCCTTCACGCGATAACCTGCGTACAGTGAACTATGTTAGCACTGTATTCTTTACGATTATCCGATTAAAATAACAATCTTAATTATTAACCTGAAGTTATCAATTATCCCTGAGGCCAATTGACCTCGTCGGGTGGCCGCTACTAAGAACGACGAATTACCAACACTGTTCCTTCGTTATACAACTTGCAGTGTCCTTACTGTTATCACTGCGTAACTAATGTTTATGACCTATAAATCAACGACAATTTTATTTCGTTGATTAAAATTACAGCTATCTTTATATAGCTATCGTATATTTTAAATTCCGAGGTAAATTCTATTACCTGAAGTTCTTTTTAAGAACTACTATTTCAGTACTTAGTTACTGAAGATTCAAGGCAGGTGCACAACTGCGCTTGAATGGGGAATCTCTATTCCCAACAATATATTTAACTTCCGGCCTATGAGCCTTACTCGTCACAACAACCAGAGAATATAATCAATGCGTCAACATTGACGCATGATTCACACAGGCAATATATTTAAGAAAAGGAATGTATAATTACAATGTACGTAAGGTGTAATAAAAAAAAAAAACACGAAACTCGACGCTAGACTAACAAGAAAAGACGGACAATAACAAACTCTACAGTCTGAACATATTTACAGATAGGATTAAGAAGAGGACAAGAGAGACGTCTTCCTAAAACAACGAGGAAGATAGAAACGCTACAATCTAAACAAAATGTACAGATCCCTATCAAAGTCTATTCTCACGAATGCGAATCCTCACTGTTTTAATCACCACTGGTTGTTGCGAGACCGCAGACGTTGTCGTCGAAACGGCAAAATCGGCGACCAAGCCACCACTTTGGCACAGAGGACACGCACACGTAAGAACGCCCTCGCCACCGCCCGTGGGTTCCTAAACACAGAGAAAAAGTAAAATGAGCCTGTAAAACAGAAGGAGGAACACTCAACTCCTTAACGCAGACGATATTAAGGATGGAATCACTTAACTCAAGGAACTGGTGGAGATTCCTTTAGCCCTTGCGTACACCACAGTCAGTACGTTTGTCTTTCTTCGTTTAGTTATGTTGAAGTCTCCTTGGCCTCGATCCTCGGGTCAATGGGAGAGCCGGAAATATGTGGAACAAATAATGAAAGAAAGCAGTATACAAAACTAAATACAATGAAGTAATTAAAGTAGCTCAACGTGAAGACCACGTGAGCACTGAAACTGAAAAAAAACAAAAGTTAATCAAAGAGAAAACCGATATTATACTCCAATCTAAATAACCTATAAACTAAACAATGTCCCCTCCAGTGTCGCGATGTGGGTTACATGGGGATATTTCGACTGACACTCTTTCGAGGTCCGCTCCCACAATCGACGAACACACAAAAATAAATACTTGCACTCTAGAAACTAAATAAATCAATTGCTTTCAATTTTAGCAGAACTGTAGAGCAGTTTAATTACAGGAATTAATGTAACAAATATAATTATAAATATATATATCAATTCAAAGGCAACTGAATCTAACTAATGGAACTACAGCTTTTATAAAGACTAACGAATTCAATCTAACTACTTGCAGGTCATATGAGTTATATGGCAAATAGAATCCGCGCACGTGGCGACAGATTTAACAGTTTAAATTCTATTAATTCAATGAGACATGTTATGATGTGGACATTTCCTCTAGACACGCCATGGAGAATGCTTGTACAACCATGCGTTGTCTGGCGGTAGCTCTGAAACTGTCTTCAAAAGTAAGTAGAACGGTTCACTTTCATCATTACAAATTAGTATAGACTCTCACCATGCGGCCCTCACTGGGAGTGAGAGCGCTGGATGTAAACGCTGTGGGTTTATATCAAACCAAGTAGCTTAGGCTCTGGAGCTTTAAATCAGGCCCCTCACAATGGACTGCTCAACTGCGTCTCCATGTCCCTCATCTGGCTGAGGACTATCGCCGTCCAC
This sequence comes from Onchidella celtica, assembly GCA_963931925.1. NCBI lineage: Eukaryota > Metazoa > Mollusca > Gastropoda > Systellommatophora > Onchidiidae > Onchidella > Onchidella celtica. Next base: position 38,378,178 of record OZ007577.1, read on the forward strand.
CTCGTAAATGGATTTTCTACATGTGGCCCAGAACTAAGTTCTGTATGGCCTTAAATACTGGACTGCATCTGCAGCTTACCGTCTAATTCCTGGATTGTGATTGGTGCAACCACTTCTAGCTCAGCTGCCGAACTGAGTTATTTTAAGTAACAGCCCTACGCAACGACCTTGGGTCGACATCAAAGGTCGAATTACTTCAATACAATATAATATAAATTTTATAGCAATAAATTCTTAACATGTTCAAAACCCCGAGCTTTTACTCTGGATCACGGTTTTTCTGTACGTCAACAGACGTCTCAATAACATTTAATTCCTACTCACCCCTTCCCTCTTTACTAACCCTAGTTCAAAACACGAGATACAACAAGTGCTCAGTCATGCACACCTACGCTGTCCCTCTATCCTTCCCCACCTTCTGTCTATCTATCAGGGAAAAAACTGTTCAAAACACATTGTTTACGAGACCAGCTCAAGGCCAAGTTATGCTGGCTCGTACAATAATTACGTTTCTAAAAATTACTTACTGCTCTCGCAAAAATTTACTCTTATGAATTAAATCTGGTCTTGACAGCATCTGCTGAGCTTTCTTGAAAATCCGGGTCTTGTTCCTGCTCTTTCTACTCTTTCTCCTCTTCCTCTTCTTCCTCCACCTCCATTTCTTCCTCCATCCACCTCACAAAAGTGTAATATTACATTGGTTCAAGACCCCCCCCCCTTTCTTACACTTTTCTTTCAAGAGCCAACCCCCCCCCTCTCCCTCCGAGGCGAAAGATTATATTTGAACGTCCCCTTACCCCACTCCCTTCGTGTACGCTTTTCATGTCACCTCAACCCACTCCCTGCGCTCCTTGTACGGGCATGTGGCCATTACAGTTTTGAAGGTCCATGGCAAAGCCTTAACCCTCTAGCGCCTCGTGTACCATATTTGAAACAGGTTACCTGGAGCCAAAATCCTCTAACTTTGACACACTTACTCTTCCTATTTCATTAACAAATAATTTTTCCAATTACACATTTATATATTTGCAATAATAATCTGAGTATCTCAAATCAGTTCAGCATAATTATTATTCCAGGAGTTTGGCAGTTTTCGCCTGGGCACGAGAGGGTAAATGTCAGAGAGACGATATAAGTGACACTTCACATCGATTATTTGACTGTTTCATTCGAACCACGATTTACAGATATACTCCGACGGTTTAATTTTCCTTGGCAAATGTAAATAAACCTCACGTTTATTTCAGTACCATAATAATTTCGAGGACCGCAGGGTAAATTGTCGTAACTCAGTTTGTTTTGTTTTTTCAAATTGAGATATTTGGCATGCTTGTAACCTTAGACCGCCAGCAGGTTGGACCATAAATTGGGGTTTAAATTCTGAAAACTAAGGATTAATTAACATTTAGTAAAGTATCTTAAGTATTAAGTCAGACTGAGAAAGTTATTCAATTGTTTGGTGGTGTTGTTTTTGTTTTGTTTTGTTTTGTTTTGTTTGGTTTTTGTTTTCTTTTTTACATGTTTTTGTTTCTTCTGAAGAATTTGTAAACAACGAGTTACGATAGTCTACAGCGCTGCCCTCGCGCTGAAAAACGTCCGTGTGTTCCCAGAAATCCCCTTCCTATGTATGCTTTTCATACGCTGGCGGCACCCCCCCCCCAACCCCCACCCCCGGCCGAATGTATTATTTCATGGGTGGCCCCCAGCATGATTACTGGTGCAGCTCATTGTGTGTTGTGTTGTCTTGTTTGTTGTGGAGATAGCTCGTCATGTGCCATCCCTGGAATTCGTCTTTCTCGTGTATATGTGTGGGTGTGTTTGTCTGCTTGCGTGAGTTTGGTGTTGCATTTGTGTTATGTGTATTTGTGTTGTTTTTTTTATTAATTCTTGTCTTTCCATTCTCCTTCATATGCTGGGATTTGTCTCTCTCTCTCTCTCTCTCTCTCTCTCTCTCTCTCTCTCTCTCTCTCTCTCTCCCTCTCTTTCTCTCTTCTCTTTTTCTCTCTCCCCTCTCTTTCCTCTCTCGCTCTCCCCTCTCCCGCTTTCTCTTCTCTTTTTTTCTCTCTCTCTCCCCCTTTCTTCTCTCTCTCTCTCGCTCTCACACATACTCTCTCTCTTTCACTCTCTCTCTCTCCCCTCTCCCCCTCTCTCTCTTCTCTTTTGTTCTCTCTCTCCCCTCTCTCTCTTCTCTCCTTCTTCTCTCTCTGCCTCTCTCTTTCTCCCTCTCTCTCTCTCTCTCTCTCTCTCTCTTTCTCTCTCTCTCTCTCTCTCTCGACTTTTCACTTTACCGAACTCTCTATTTCTTAATCTCTCACTTCAATCCTTTATTTGGGATCTCTTCTCCTTTTTCAACCGGTTTTATCGCCTCCCTTATGTTCCACGAGCCAGCTTTAACAGTATCCTGTTCACTTTATATCTGTCTGCAGCGATGAAGCCTATAACTAATTCCTTACACAGCTTCAGACTGAGAAAAAACTTTAAAATTCTTGCTATCCACAAACCATTATTTTGTGAGTGGATCTGGCGAAATTGAGTTTAAAGCGAAAAATCAAATTTCTGAGAAATCCCATCGGGGGGGGGGGGGGGGGGGGGATTTTTCTATGGAAATTGAGATTTGTTGATAAAATGAAAGATTAACCATTTTTCAGTATTGTTAAAATATTTGGGTTGAAATCGTCTCAGAAATAGTTTACTTTGATTCTTTTAATGCATAAAAATGTCACATTAAGCCCGATTTCGCCAGATCCACTCACAATTCGAGGAGTATTTGCCATATTGTTGTATGCGACATTTTGTCGATTTTGAGGTTTTGTCATGAAAGTGGTTCTCTCACTCCTGATTTCATTATGTATAAGTGTCATTCCAATCGGTTAAGGAGTTTTCGAGATATCCGTTTGTGACGTAGCCTACTGTGTTATGCGTTTCGGCCATTTTCGCCGACGAAATCTCAACCCTCATTTTCTCGAAAGGGCACAAATGCTCATACAAAAGTTTCGCAAATACCCGATGTCTTGCGGATAAAATGAAAGATTAACCATTTTTCTGCATTCTGTTGGATATTTTTGCTTGAAATCGTCTTAGAAATGTTTTATTTTGATTTTGTTTAAAAAGGTATTAAACAAAATAAAGTTCACTTTAAGCCCGATTTAACCGTTTTCATTGCAATTTCTTCTGCAGGCAAGAGTAAAAACCCATGCTTTGTGGCCGGCGCGACGTATCAGGATGGTGAGAAGTTTCAACCAAAGTGCTCACAGCTGTGCACGTGTCAAAACGGCTTTTACGGCTGCGTGAACACGTGTCCTCAGGAATTGCAAAAACCTTCAGGTGAGTTCACAGCAGCACAACAGATCCTCCAGGACAGGCAGGGAGGGATGGGAGACAAGTGGCAGCCAGGTGTTCTGTGATTTTGCTTCCAATGGGGAACAGAATGAGGGGTCTAATGAGTTTTGCTTGGGTTGTGTGCTAGAAGTGGTGATGGCTGTTCAGTGGTGCAGACTCGTCCTTGAAGTTATCTTTTTTTCAATTAAACGGAGAAAGCGAAGGTGATAAAGAAGAAGAAAGCAAAACAGCAAGAAAAGGAGAGATAGATAGATCAGGCAGACAGGCGGGTTGGCCGACATAACGACAGACAGACAGACCTGCGGGCTAGCAGACAGACATATAAACAGTCACATATAGATGGATAGATAGACAGACACAGACAGACATATAGATAGATAGATAGACAGACAGACAGACAGACAGACAGACAGATAGATAGATAGATAGATAGATAGATAGATAGATAGATAGATAGATAGATAGATAGATAGATAGATAGATAGATAGATAGATAGATAGATAGATAGATAGACGGACGGGTGGATGGATGGATGGATGGATGGATAGATAGATAGATAGATAGATAGATAGATAGATAGACGGACGGACGGGTGGATGGATGGATGGATGGATGGATAGATAGATAGATAGATAGATAGATAGATAGATAGATAGATAGATAGATAGATAGATAGATAGATAGATAGATAGATAGATAGATAGATAGATAGATAGATAGACAATGCCGAATAGAGAAACACACTGAGTTATAATGTAAAATACCAACGTCCCATGTATCAAAATCATCTACTTAATTTTAAAAAATTTAAAAAGCAAGAAAAATCTCCTTTGTAGTCAGTAGTCTTGGAGAGTACTGAACGGACCTTTCTGAAATTTGGTATGTCAAAGAATTGAAATAAGGTTTGACAACTAACGATCTCAAGAGGTACAAAACCCATCAGTGGAAAAAGAAAATGCTGTGGTCGTGTTTCCAAATTTCTACAACTTGATAATACCCGAATGTTTTGTACAGGTTTATGAGTAACACACTCCTTCCCCGTTCCCTCTGAAACATTCATTACTCTCACAGCACGACATAAAACAATTTTAAGGTGCAGTTCTTTGTAGATTCTACAATAATAATTATGCACCTGAGCTTCCTGCTTCAAAAAAACAGGGTTTTTTGCTGCCTCGCTCTGTATTTTCTGGATCGATCCATCCATCTATCCATGCATCCATCCATCTGTCCGTCCATCTATCCGTCCATCCAATCATCTATCCATCCATCCATCCATCCATCCATCCATCCGTCCGTCCGTCCGTCCGTCCTCCATCCGTCTATCTATCTATCTATCTATCTATCTATCTATCTATCTATCTATCTATCTATATATCTATCTATCTATCTATCTATCTATCTATCTATCTATCTATCTATCTATCTATCTATCTATCTATCTGTCTGTCTGTCTGTCTGTCTGTCTGTCCATCCATCCATCCATCCATCCATCCATCCATCCATCCATCCATCCATCCATCTATCTATCTATCTATCTGTCTGTCTGTCTATCCATCCATCCATCCATCCATCCATCCATCCATCCATCCATCTATCTATCTATCTATCTGTCTGTCTGTCTATCCATCCATCCATCCATCCATCCATCCATCCATCCATCTATCTATCTATCTATCTATCTAGCTAGCTAGCTGCCTGTCTGTCGGTCAGCCTAACAACCCTCCCCTTCCCAAATCCACGCAACCAACCCAGAATCAACTGAAACATGTTGGAAAGAAAGGCTCATAAAGGCGCGGTGGAGGGGGAGGGGCGGTGTTGTTTTTTTTTAATCTTCTGGTTACTCATTAACTAGCTAGCAATGTTGACAACTTCTGGTTACTCATTAACTAGCTAGCAATGTTGACAACTTCTGGTTACTCATTAACTAGCTAGCAATGTTGACAACTTCTGGTTACTCATTAACTAGCTAGCAATGTTGACAACTTCTGGTTACTCATTAACTAGCTAGCAATGTTGACAACTTCTGGTTACTCATTAACTAGCTAGCAATGTTGACAACTTCTGGTTACTCATTAACTAGCTAGCAATGTTGACAACTTCTGGTTACTCATTAACTAGCTAGCAATGTTGACAACTTCTGGTTACTCATTAACTAGCTAGCAATGTTGACAACTTCTGGTTACTCATTAACTAGCTAGCAATGTTGACAACTTCTGGTTACTCATTAACTAGCTAGCAATGTTGACAACTTCTGGTTACTCATTAACTAGCTAGCAATGTTGACAACTTCTGGTTACTCATTAACTAGCTAGCAATGTTGACAACTTCTGAAAAAATTGGGACAAATTAATATGAAACCTGTACTGCTGTTCTCGCATCTACTATGTTTTGAAGCGGATGTATTAGATGGACGTAACCATAGTGTTTAGAACATCGCGATCCTAGTTCTTGTTTGTACCGACTCCAGTTTTTTACACAACTAAAGAATTCCACGTTAAACATTTGCGAATTTGGATTAGAGTCATGAACTCGGTGTGGCCGGGGTTCTAGAAGATGTCAGGAAGTTAAAGGCCGAAACATCTAACGAAAGAACTCACTCTTCCTCTGAAGATCGTCATCTGCCTCGCTCCACCTGAGGACTTTCTTACCACCGAATAAATCGGAACATTAACAGTGAAACAACTTGATAAGTGCCACAACGCATTTTAAACAAGTGTCAAAGTGTGCATTTGTTATACCTCTTCTACCTACTAAAAGAGCTCCAGTTTTTCAGAAAATGGTGATAGCCCAAACAAGAACTTACGTCACAACATGACACCAAAACCTTCTGGTGGGCGGACAGTTCAACTGTTTGTGTTTTTGACGAATTATTCCTCGGTTGGTCTGAATTGTATGCTCTTACAAAGCCAGGAACATCCGTAACCATATTTTTACTTCTTCATGCCAAATTTTAGAAAGATCCGTACAGCGGTTTTTGAGTCAGTTCATTACAAATGAAACTTAGAAAGTTAGAGAAAACTCGATCCCGAATGAATAGTTGAAAATCAGAAAGGTATTAGGGGTAAGCCGGACCATCGCTGGCGTAAGCCCCAGTTTGGTGGCTCGCCACTTAACTCATTCGCTACAGGAAGCCGAATATTCGGCTCGAGTGGACACCAATTTTCCAACACTAATTTCTAAGCCAACTTCTCAAACTATAGAATCCCACCCTGATTCATTTATTTTCCTTTACTTTAATGTTTAATCATTATGTCTTATGTTTATACTAAGTGAAAGAAAAAAAAACATCTTTGAACTACGCCTAAATTTCAAAGTGGTCAGTATTGAGAGTTCCTGCCCATACCCACCAAAGTTTCCGTAGGAAATGAGTTAATTATTATGCATCACACCAAAACACTACTCACCGCCTGGGGATGGACAGTTAGTGGTGTTTTAGTTTGATGCATAATAATTAATTAGGCGGTGAGCCACTAATTTGGGGCCTACGTATACGCCAGCCTTGGTCTGGCTTAACCCTTAAGAAGTAATCTGACCCAATCAGCAATTTGTGGCCTGCGGTCCTTTAGAAAGTCAGTATCGAATAATGCCTTCTGTTGCAAGTTGTAGAAACTCCAAGGCGCCCGAATGTTAAAGTACGGATGAAGTCACATTATATAACTGTTATAACATTATATACATGTGCCGTTATTAGAAACACGATTTTCATATAACCCAACAATTTAATTTGCTGAGAAGCAAAAATTGAATAAAACCAACATGTTGTTAATGCATTACTTGAAAGCTCCACCAGATTCCTCCCATCCGTGTACGCGTTTCATATGTTGAGGGCATCTTCAGTTCAAATACCATTCAATGGTCAGTATTCCCGACCTTCCTTCTTCTACGGGTCCACAACCCGATAATACTTTCTAAAATATGCTCTGGCCTCAGCCTCACATCTATATATGTACTACTTGCGGGCCTCTCTTATTGGCTCCTGCTCAACCTAATCTCCGTATCTCAATCTCCCCTCGAGGTCTTAATAGCACATTAATATTTCAATAGCACATTATATTCTCAATGGCACATTAACATCTTAATAGCACATTAACATCTTAATAACAACGTCCCTGTCTGTGGCCAGACTGCCACGACTCATGTGCTCCCGCTGTCTGCGCGACAGCTTCACTCAGGCAGGCCTGTGGGTAGCCTTCTGCCCAACCCCGGCACAAGTCCGCTCACCGCGGGTGGCTTCTCTGCCCGACCCCGGCACCTATAAGAATAACATTACATTTCTATAACACCATACAATTACTATCCACTTCACCATTCATTACGAACTATCACGCGTACACACAATAGTCCACCTTTCACTTACCACACCTCTTACAGTAACACACCTCTACCGTGTTACACCGCACTCAGACTCGCTACGAATCCATGATCCGAACTTACCTCTATCGCTCATTGCGCCCATCTCTATACACAGTAATCAATGACTTTCACATTCCTCACATATAACTTATTTACATCATGGTCCTAGGAGAATATAGTACATCAATCATCATAATTATCAATCACAGTTCAACCTACCAGTCATCACTGGAAAACACACAATCTCCCGACTGCTTTCCCACGTCTGTCCCCTTGGACCTCTTAACTTGCAGTGACTTTTCACTACACAAGATTTACCTCATCGCCTTCACTTTACTCACGTCTTGCACGCTTCCACGTTAACTAACAGAAGTCAATATAGGTGAGCAGCCTCACTATCCCGTGGGTCAATCCTACCCTTTCATGCCCCCGTAATCCTTGAATCTCGCTCACTCCACTCGTGACACACTGGTAGGTAGGATTGAGCACCTAGACCTCTCGGATAAGGATGGAAAAATTCGGAGGGCCGGTGTGCACGTTCCGCACGTTAAAGATACCTTGGCAGTTAGAAATCGAGAAGAGCAAGCCGTGTAAGGCCGCTGCCCGGGGGCAAAATCCTAAAAGAAGGAATCCCTACCACTACAAGAAAAATTCAGGTGTAAATGCCAAGGGCAGCGAACCTCCTAATATAAACACCTAAACACCCCCCCCCCTCCCACCCCCACACACACACACACACACCGAGCGCATGCACTTTAAGGATATGGCCTTTATGGTCATAAACTTTTAAAAGTTAAAAAAAAAAAAAAAGAAGGTAAACTGCATTGACTACAATATATTTACCACAATGGAGCTAGAGGGTGAACATGTAACCATCTAAAACTACGCGACTACGTGATAAAAATCTGCAACTTGGTGTACTGTCTTACTTTTTGACGATAAGTTACGTGGACTCATTCATTTTGGACAAAAATAACTCTATAATATTACTTGTTTACGGTTGTTTTGTTAGGCGCAAAAATAGATACGCATTTTCGTCGAGTAGAATCAAAAAGCACGACCGGAAATTACGTCTTTGACTTCTCTTGACACATCGGTGGTCGAAAATCAGCATTTCACATCTGTGTATTTTTACGTGAAATTGTGGCGTAACAGCAAGTTCTATTAGTCATTGCATCAGATCCAAATGCCGTTTTAATGTAGTCTAGATCTAGATATAATTATATACGGTTGGGCTTGGTACACGGAAAATTTGCAAGATCTGTCTTGCGCGGGTCGGCTAGTGCTCGTCATTGACGCGGCGAGAGACAGTTATTTCTGAACCTCTGAGGGGGCATACTTGTTGTATATTTTACTTTTTGGATCGCCCTATTTATTTTTAGCGTGCATTTTGGAAAATAAATCGTGCAGAATGTGTTAATTTGTGTCTCGAAGTTTCTCGAGATTAAAGAGAAGAAAAAAAATCACATCGCAGGTGCAGCGTCACGCGACCGCCACACCCAAGCTTATGATTTTTTGTAAATATTTTTAACTTTTTAAAATTTGAAGCTGTTCAATTTTTTAAGTCATCATTTACAGTAATGTTTACGGAAGAGTGGTTTTCAGCGTCAGGGTTGTAACCGCCGAGATCCAAGACATTTCTAAAGGTTCTATCTATCTATCTATCTATCTATCTATCTATCTATCTATCTATCTATCTATCTATCAATCTATCTGTCTATCTATCTATCTATCTATCTATCTATCTATCTATCTATCTATCTGTCTATCAATCTATCTATCTATCTATCAATCTATCTGTCTGTCTGTCTGTCTATCTATCTATCTATCTATCTATCTATCTATCTATCTATCTATCTATCTATCTATCTATCTGTCTGTCTGTCTATTTATCTACCTATCTGTCTGTCTATCTATCTATCTATCTATCCATCTATCTATCTATCTCTCTGTCTGTCTGTCTATCTATCTATCTATCTATCTGCCTGGCTGTCTATATATCTATCTATCTATCTATCTGTCTGTCTATCTATCTATCTGACTGTCTATCTGTCTATCTATCTGTTTATCTATCTATCTATCTATCTATCCAGCTGTCTATCTATCAATCTGTCTATCCATCCATCCATCCATCCACCCAGCCATCCATCTTTCCATCCATCCATCCAGCCACCCATCTATCTACCTATCTATCTATCTATCTATCTGTCTGTCTGTCTGGCTGGCTGTCTGCCAGTCCGTATATCCATCTCTCTGTTCTCCGCCGGCCATCTGTCTATCTTCTGTCTACCTATCCGACTAACACATGTATCTATCCATCTATCTGTCTGCCTATCTTTTTTTTCTGTCCGCCCTCTGCCTGTTGCTCTGCCATGCATGATGTTCCAGGCTGTTCCCCCGACTGACGTCCCACCAGACGCCCCAGTTTGTGGACCACTCTGGTCTTTCTCACCCACTTTAATCAGTTGCTGTACTGAGATTCTGCACTACATTACCCAGCTGCCAGTTTCCGCCCTAACCACATTATGTCTTCATTATATATATACAGCATAGTTTTTGTTATTTATATCGCACTCCTTAGTCGATCCCACTCTCCTCCCCCCCCCCCCACCCCCACCCCCCCCCCCCACCCCCACCACCACCACCACCACCCCAAGAAGAAAAAGTTAGTTATAAATAGATGAATTAATAAATAAGTTCTTTTTTTGTTCTTTAAAGCCAACCTACAAATCGGCGAAGAAAAATAAGAGAAAGAACTCCAGAACATCTGAAATAATGTACTTCATTTGGGTACTTCGACGAATGTCTCCTAAGAGGCTTTTCAGAACGTCAGTCGCGGGTGGACAGGCTGACAGACAGATAGGCAGATAGAAAGCTAGATAGGTAGATGGATGGATGGATGATTTGAAGCATTCGAGTTTGTTTGTTGTTGTTGTTGTTTGAGAGGAGGGGGGGGGGATAGAGAGCCCGCTACGTTACACCTGGCGGCCATCCCCTCTAAATTGTGCCTCCTACATATCCTTTCGACCAGTATAGACATTAATCCATCCGTGAACTTTTTACATGCATCCCCCATTCAATCATGCAGCAATCCATAGGTAAACTGGCAACAAAAAAAAAAAGGGGGGGGGGGACATAAAAGCTGAATCTGGCAAATCCCTGCGTTAAGATCAAACACGAAAATTAAACAATAAATTCCATTAGACTGAAAATAAAAGAGGCCGTTCTTTGTTTAGGCGTTCTGTTGTTGTTGTTTGTTTTTGTTTTTTTTCCTGAAGATGGACACAGTGCCAGATTAAGGCATGGGCTTTATGGTCTGCAGCCCTGGGATCTTTAGAGATTATGTCAAATTATAAATATCAGAACATTATTTTAATGTTAATTGCAGGTCAATCTCCTTAAACAAATAGTATTATTTTTATGAAAATGTTGGTAGGTATTATGTATAACAATTTATACATTATGTTGTAAAAGTTAAATAAACTGATTTCAGGAATCCGAAATTTGTGTTTTTATTAATTATTACTGGAGGCTTTACATTATCTGTAGCGTAGGGACCAGTGCAATCGTAATCAGGCGCTGGATGGACATTGCGAAAGCCTTAAAATGTGACCCCTGGGGTTTTCGGGGTTGTTTTTTTTTATATATAAATACTTAATTCTTAAGTAGATGTATTCGTGTATAACACCTCTCATTCCTGTTGTATCCATTTGTCCATCCATCAGACTTTTCTCACCTTTCTCTGTGTCCCCAGAACTGACGTGTCACGAGCCCAAGCTAATCAAAGTGCCCAACAAGTGTTGCCGAGAATGGACCTGTCAGAAAATGGAAGCATCAGGAAGTTCTTCGCTGGCAGACATCCGCGGGCTGGAGAGTCAGAACCTTGTCTTTCAGAACCCTCATTGGTGTAAGTTGGTAACACTGGACATACTGATCACTGGTATCGATACATGCACCCATTGGTTATTATGTTGTTTTCACAGTGTTTCCAATAGGTGGTAGAAAAAGAGAGAGTTCGTCATGAATGACAGAGTCGGGGAGAGAGAGAGAGGAAGTGGGAGAGAGGAAGAGAGAGTCATGTAAGGCCCATTGAGCATTGTTAATGGAAATGCGCCATACAAATGTAATGTATTATTATTATTATTATTATATCCCTGAGAAATCGCTGGTGCTGTCACGAAACCACAAAATTTAACGTCTATTTGCACAACTGCACATGATAACTTTTTCTTGCCAAATATTGTGTGAATTCCTTCAAGGATTTGGTTTTTCTATTGATTTAACGGGGGAGTCCAAAATTTCAATGTTAATATATGTAACTGGAAATGTGATGACCTTAAATTCTTGTTTGTTCTGTCTCCATTTTCTGACAACTGGAGATCTTTTAGTGTGGGGAAGATGTATGGCAAATGCACACTTTGACACTTGTTTAAAATGCGTTGTGGCCCTTATCAAGCTGTTCACCGATTTATTCGATTTATTCTAACTCCTTATCACAGTACTAAAGCCTCAAACGTTTAATGTCGAATTTCTCAGTTGTGCAAAAAGTGGAGTTCGAACAAAGAAGAACTAAGGTCGGGATGTATCAAAGGCAAGGGATACATTCCAGATAAACGTTCTTTACTCCCATCCTGTGAAATTAGACCATCACATATGTCCAATTTCATGACGAGACCAGTGGAATTGCATTTTGAAATTGCTTGACTATTTCAGAATTATACATTTTCTTTTAAATCAGATATTAACACAAGAGCCAGAAGTTTACCCAGGGACAAATACGTAGAAGAAACTGAATTGCCAATGCTTAGCTTCAGTGTCTTGACCTGTGTTACTGAGAAAGTCAACCGAGTCTGAGACCTCATTTTTTAAATAAGATTACCCTAATTTAACCCATTGTATCTGTCAGATCCAGCACAAACATGTTGTTTTTGCCATAACTTGATTTTAAAAAAACTGCATTCGTTTTTTTAATATTCTCCTAAACATAACTATCAGTATAACTAATTATTCATCATATTCAGTTAGTGGGTGACCAGTGAGTATCATTTGGTTTATTCTTATTATGACCTCATGGGGCCTGAGAGACCCAGACCCTGATTATAATATTTTATCTTTAAACCTGCTTTTGATAGGCCCCATGAGGTTTGAATCGTCGACAGGTTTTAGTTGATGTTTTATCTGTCGATGAAGTCTGGATCTTACAGAGGCCTCGAGTTACCAATCGGAAAATGAACCAAGGAGATCAAAATAAAGTTAAGTCATAAAGTTTTGAGGACGGCTCAATTGGCAGATGATGCATCAAAGAGCCTTTTAAACACAAGTACTTATTGTATTGAAGTATAATTCCTTTACATAGACGATATTGTTTGAAGTGGATTATCTAGTCTAGGGCTATTTTAGTAAAATTCTTCTTTCTAAATGGAAAAGGAGATTGTACTTGATAAAATAATACATGTAAAGCGCTATCGTAAACATGCGAATTTGTAACTTTCTACACAATGGGACATCCACTGTTATTTCATCCTCGTTTTTATCTCCTGACTCAGTGTCATGTTTAATGCATCATTATAGGAAATGGTGAATCTGTGAGAGAGATAGAGATATACTTTTTTGCTTGGAAATGCTTCGGTAGGGATGGGTAGAGCCCCCGTTTTATTGGTTTATCAAGTGCGTGAAATTTAATATTTCTTGTACAGAAGTTAAGAATTTCTGAATCTTTCACTTAATCACTAGGAAACTGTTCTTGCCAGAGCTTTTTTTTTTTTTTTTCACCAGGTTCACGTGTGGCAACAAACAAACAAAAAAGTTTTTCGCCACGCCCCGTGTTAGAAGCGAAAAGACGAAGCTATAATATTCTACATTAATGAAGATAAACCAAACTGTGTTCACAAGGAGCTTTCGTCGGGCGAAAATAACAAGGGAAACTTGCTACAGTGAATTGGAATCTGTCACTTATTTGTCATTGGTTCTTCCATGGAGGATGTCATTTCTGTTTTGTTTGTATGTGCGTGTGTGTGTGTGTGTGTCCTAGCAGTTTTAAGACAACAATGATAGTATCGATACCAACTGATTATAAAAGCCCAGTCTTGTCTAAAGTGGTCGGTACTTGTAGTGCTGAGTTGACATTGTTAAATTTGAAGGAGAGCAGGAAACTTTTAGAGGCTGCTTGCAAATTGTTTCCCCTCTATACTGACACAATGACACAACACTTTAGGTGTCTGCGCTACCTTCTTGTTCGTCTCTCCCGATACTTCTTTTCCTGTTCACGTCCATTTTGTTGGTTTCCCCAAACCTGAGGCCATATTAACTGCTATTACATCACCAACCCCCTGTTTTGTTTGGGTGGGGGGAGGGGGGGGGTGCTCTGTCTTATTTTTCCATAATTGCAGGTCGTTCTTGAACTATTAGTTATTTATTTATTTGTTTTATTTATTGGTACTTGTATTGGTTTTTTCAAAGTCAAAATCTGGCAAAAAGAAAAGGTTGTATGTTGCGAAACCGTGCGTGAGAAATAAAACCCAAACAATACAAAGCAAACTAAAGTGAAGAAAAAAAATACACAAAATTTTCGGCTTTCGCCTTTTTCAAGTGAAAAAAAAACGAACAATAAAAGACGAAGCTAAACAGTTTACTTAGCTGCGAGTTCTTGCTTGTATTGGTTTTTTGCTGACACTGAAAAAAAAATACCTTTCATGCAAGAGGAATGAAAACACCATTCTCAGAGAGAGATCAGCTTTAATTAGGATAATAATAATTAATACTGAAATTGGTCGTAATCTTGCATTCTCAGACTTCCAGAATTAGATACATTCTACAAAATTCTGTCACAGTTCAGGATTGGTAATGAAGTCATGTCTCTCTGATTAATTTGTCATTGTTATTACACAGCTGTGTAACCACTGTCGATCATTTAGAAACACAGTGTCCAAATCATAACGAATCAATTTTGTGAACTTGATACATTACAGTTGTCACATTCCAGCGAATATTGACTTCAGAAGAATGACATGACCTGCAGTCTTTTTCAGAAATCTTGATATGATGCAGTTTGAAATGATAGAGATGGCGTTCACTGCAGAACCCATAAACTACCTGGAAAGAATACAAGTTAAAATTCAACGAATTCAGTGCAAACATATCAGTGCAGTCAGATTTTACCTAATCTTAGTGTCCTTCATTGTCCACTTGTGGCTTTATTTTCCTGGACATGGAACTCTTGAGTTAACATTCTCTTACCTTCTCTAAAGAGTCAGATATCTTGAAACTGGACTCTGAATGACAATAGTCAACAAAATGTATCATCTATGTTATAAAAATGCCAATAACCTTTTTTATTATGAATAGACTTGAAAACTGTTGGTCAAATGTTTTTGCAATTTGGCATTAACAAGTGAAATGTGGTTCTGGATGTTCCTAGCTGTATGAAGGCATTCCAATAGGCCCGATGGAGGCATTATAAGTGTCCGATTGCGCAAATAATTGAACTGCTGATTTGCGATGTAGGCGACTTGCGATCTGGGCGGTATGTTACAAACGTTAAACCCGCGTCAGGTCCGACGTGCAACGCCCTCTTTCTGCAGGAAGAGTGGTAGAGTGGTTTAAATTTTGTAGAAGTGGGGACATCAGGACAATTTTAAGTTTTATTATGGTTTTAAAAAATCTTTTTTTTTTTTTAGGTCTGTAGCTTCAAATAAGGACGCCGATCTACGAAACACATAATTATTATATCAAGCATTTTATTGATGGCCGGGTCCATTTAAGACATTTTTCGGTTCCAAAGATATTTCATCACCAGGAATCTAACGCCTGACACGTTCTAGATGTCTGTGAAACCAGTTTTGAGGACCGACAAAGAGACCAGAATAGAACGGGTTTTTCCCATCTGTTTCTCTGGATCTTCCCCCCGTTGCCATATTTGCTTCTGTAACACAATCACTGTTGACTTAAAGTGCCCGGATAAAACAGTTTTGGGGATGCCATATTGGATTATCTTTGAACGGAAATGGCCCCCGGGTGATTCGATTCTCATCGATTGACCATCGTCACAATGCTTGATGGTTATTGATTCTGTGGGAAATACTGGCCTCGCTGGGTGGCAGAATCAGTTTGAGTGTCCTCCTAATTTTATTTAAGAATCGAATACGGGAACACGTGGAACTGAAAAAGTACGATGAAATGAGCGATGAAGAATGAAATACTGACAAAAGGTAGACTTCCGGACCCAAAAAAAGGCAGGCATTGAAACAGAGACAGCTATTAATAGCCATTCAAGCAAATAGAAGGACAGACATGTAAATAGAAGAACAGACATGCAAACAGAGAGACTTTAAAAGACAACGAATGATTTTAGAAGAAAGAAATAGTCAGTGAATGAATTAAACGAATTCGCATTAGAAGAAGAAAATAATTCATCACACAATTAAACGAAATCGCAAATTTGCCGTACGCAAGCCTGTTCCAATGAAGCGCATTTCATGCATTTTTTCTGCACACTTTGTGGCCTTTCATAAACTGGGTGGTTAGTATCTAGGTTTGTAAACGAACTTGGCAAGAATAAATACGCCTATAGTTCGCCGCGTGAACCCGTTGAATTTTTAATCACTTCTCCCTTCCTTTTTCTTTCGATGATATCCATTCATTTCTGTATAGTCTTGTGACACGGGAACATTATCAGAATCCCTCACAAAGCCGAAAAGTTGGGGGGAGGAGGAGGGGGGGGGGGGGTTCCGATTTTCTCAATTATTTGGCACGTCTAGTGAAACTATTTTACAATATGGAGGTATGGAATTTAAATGGTGTCTGTCTGTGAGATCCAAAATAAAGTTTTCTCTTTTTTTTTTTTTTAATGAAATAACAAGGAGGATCGATAAAAGAAAATTGGGAATCGTGCTAAGAAAAGAGGATAGGTCCAATAGCCCTTGCTCCGTCTTGTCAATGAACTCATCGGGTCGAAAAAGGGTGAAAACTAAAAATTAATAGAACAAAATGTTTTGAACCTACTGGTGTGCAGGGATGACTTCTGTGGTAATACAAGGTTAAGGAGAGGGGGAAGGGGGGGGGGGGAGGAAATGTTTCATCCCTGTTGGTTCTCTGCTTCTTCATCCCTTCCCCATCGTTTCCACCATCACCCTCCCCTCTGCACCCAAGCACCTGCGCATATACCTCATTAACACCGAGTGCAGTGAAGGTTTGGCCCATGCATCTGAAAAGAAAAAAGAAAAAGAATTAGAAACGAATTCATGCATTTTGTGTTCTGACGCCGTCGAGCGCCTGCCTGATTCCCCAGATTTTCTCCACGTTATATACATTACCCAAATCACTCCGGGCTTTAAAGAGGTGCATCTGGTAGTTTGTTCTTGCGTGATGCAATTTCCTTCCAGCGGAGGAGCGAAAAAGAGCAATTATATGTCAGATGTGATGTTCAAAATGTAATTTTAATTATTTTTTTTTTCATTTTTGTAAAAGGTTTTCTGGATTCAATTTTTTGTTTTTTGTTTTTTTTAATAATGAGAACTACGGGAGTTGAGAATGAACAGAAATGAAAGTGCTGACACAGTTCAAAATAGACACAACTCCTAAATGTACGGACCACTGAGTCGATTTTTGGTTCCAACTCTTAAGAAATATTACCCATGTTTCAAGAAATTAAATAGAAATAAACTTATGCTTATGTAAGATTATGATAAGATATGAATCACTTTACTACCCTATGAGAGAAATTCTCTTTCACAGAGCCTTTAAGAGCACATACACGGTACATACATCTTGCTCATCATTACAAAAACATATCTTAACTCAGTTAATTCAGTAACAGACATACACAAAGTGACATGGTAAGGAACCTTCGAGAAATATGGCACATATTTAGCTACAGTGTTTTGTTCGAATTGTGGAGGACAAAAACGATATTCTGTATCTTGATCTGTTGGCTTTCTTGTGTATTATTCTGTTGCTATATCAGATATTTTCAACAGTTTTGTTGTTGTTGTGACCAAACTGACAAAAATTACTTGCATATTCTTAATGAATCGTATCACACTGCCATTGCTATCTGTCTAACCAGCATTATCATACCTGGTGTAGTTTCAAGTGAAAGGTTTAATATTGAAAGAAAATAACTTTTGTTTACCTTTAGGCATACACAAAAGAGCATATTTTATTTGGCCGTAACAATTTCCCAGACTAAAACAAGGATTTGACGATATGAAAAGTTGAGAAAATGTAAAAGAAGCCAGTATTCCTGGCGCTTTTCACAGCTTTGCATGTAAGGACATCACACCCGTCAAACTAAGCAAAAAAAAAAGAAGTGGCGACCTTAGATCTCGTTTGTTTTATCTCCATGTTCAGAAAAACGAGATGTTTTAGTGTGTAGAAGTATAACAAATGCACACTTTGACATTTGTCTAAAATGCGTTAAGGTACTTATCAAGCTATTTTCACAGTTCCGATTTATTCTAACTCTTTATCATAATAATTAAAGCCGCACAATGTTTAACGTCGTATTCCTCAATTTTGGAAAAAGTGGAGCTAGAACGAGCAAGAAAGCAGAAGTGTTTCGATCTTTTTGACGTTCTTACAGTAGTGAGAAAACCAACGCCAGATATGAGATCGTTTCATGTATTGCGGGAAAGGGGGGGGGGGGGCATTTTCCAGTTGGTCATCTAATTTCTGCTGCTCATTTACCTGATGTAAGATGCAGTTTGTGACAGTCTTTCCCGGAATAACACGTTAAAATTGCTTTGTGGTGCAAGAAAGTGTTATTGGCGTGCTTTGTTGTTGTTGTTTTCGTCGATGTTGTTGTTGTTCAATTGTATTATTTTCTATAAAGATGGAATCTTAACGGTTCCGGACAATTCCCTAATGCCTCTGATGGAAGTCACAAGAAGTGCAAAATGACCCAATCTCTAAGAGAAGAACAAAATATGACACGCGAAAAAAGAGCTGTGAATCATTATGAACTGTCAAAAAGGGTTGTATAATATGTACGTCAAGGACATATTGCAGCAGATGCCCAGACACTTGATCAGATGCATGAGTTTTTCTCTCTTTACACTCCTGGGAATTCAAACTCCTCTTTATACACGTGTCAGGAGGAAATTGTACAGCCTTGAAAGGAAATTAGTTCTGACATAGTAAGTAATGCGGATCTTTACATTCTGACAGTGAATTTTACACTCATGAATAAATCCGTGTGTGGTATCTAAGGAACAGCAAGTAACTGTTTCAGAAATGAAACGATTTTTGTCAATAAATGTAAATATTTGTAGAAACAGACAGGACTTTACGGTAACTCAAAATCTTATCTGATATACATTTGGGGGGGGGGGGGTGGGCGAGCCTTTATGTTTGATCGCAGTAGAATAAAACCTACTTTCATAGGCCAGAATATTGGGAGAAGCTTCGAAATTTTCCGGGGGCTGGGGGGGATTTTTCCTGTCCTTAGCGCAACAACAACACCCGTCATAAAAGGCCAGAGCAGTGGACATTCCTGTATATATTTTTCACTAAGAGCTATTTCGTTTCCTTCCGCTTTATGTAAGTCGAGGTCTTTGATTTTTTGGAGGATCTCTGCCATTGGCATTTGCATCTATTTTTTCTTTTTCTCTTGTTGTTGTTGTTGTATTTCTATGTGAATTTGTCAGCTGATGAACACAGTTTATTTTACTCCATATACAGATGCCCCGTCTAGCGAGGCTTCAGTCACGCCAGCGATACCATTGGACACCTCGCCCCAGCCCTGTCACAAGAAGACAACTGATTGGACGCCTTGCTCGGTCTCGTGTGGAGTGGGCGTGTCCATGCGGATAGTGGTTGATCCAGAGAAATGCAGTTCTTATAATGAACATCAGCTTTGCTACATTCGTCCATGTCAGGAGAATGTGGCCACTCTGGTAAGTTCATTAAATCCCAGTTTGAGACGTAAATTTTGTTCCTTTCACATTGTTGGAAAAGCCTACATTATTACATTAGGGTCTAGAGTGTACAAACATTGTACCGTTTGGTTGTGTCTATCTATCTATCTATCTATCTATCTATCTATCTATCTATCTATCTATCTATCTATCTATCTATCTATCTATCTATCTATCTATCTATCTATCTATCTATCTATCTATCGGTCTATCTATCTGCCTGTCTGTCTATCTATCTATCTATCTGTCTGTCTATCTATCTATCTTTCTGTCAACCTATCTATCTGTCTGTCTGTCTATCTCTCTATCCATCTATCTGTCTATCTATCTATCTATCTATCTATCTATCTATCTATCTATCTATCTATCTATCTATCTATCTATCTATCTATTTATCCAGCTATCTATATATAGTCGCTTCATCTTTCTGTCTGCCTGTGTCCCTGTCTGTCTGTCTATCGGTTTGTCGTCTGTCAGTCATTGCTTAATGTCTCTTCTGAGTATTCTTTCTTGCATCCTGTTTTTTATTATTTCATGCGTATCCTTCTCGAATTTAACAAAAACTGACCAAATGTAATGACTTTCAAAAGCACAAAGATTAGATCTCCAGAGCCAAGGGGGCTCAGTGGTTACAGAAAAACACTGCAAATGCCAATCTAGATCAAATTCACTTTTTGGCATCATTCTGAAGAATGAACGGCTCACAGTCGTTCTATCTGGGGTATTGTTTCATGTGACCGAGGGTTTGTTTTTCCTTGATTTCAGTTCTTGTTTGTTTGCAACTCCACTTTTTTGCACAACTGAGAAATTCAACGTTTGCGGCTTGATAAATGGTTAGAATAAATCGGAATTATGAAACAGCTTGACAAGTGCCATTACACATTTTAAACAAGTGTCAAATTGTGCGTTTGCTACACCTCTTCTGCATACTAAAAGATCTCCAGTTCTTTAAGTAGTGGAGATTGGACAAAAGTGGGGAGGGGAGGGCGGGATTTTGTTTTCATCCCTTCCAGGTTTTTTGTTTTTTGCTTTTGCGATCTTTTTCCAACGAAGTCAGAAATGTCCATATTAATGATTGGGTCACAGCACGTTGTGACATCATGGCGGAAATGTCAAACTACAACGCGAGGTTCAAATTTCATTGCCTCGGATATGATTGGGCGGATTCCTTAAGAAAGTCAGAAAATTGTATTACATCGCTAATACAGACCAAGATTTGACTGGCGCAGAATTTTCTCGTAGTGTTTCACAGCAGTGGCAATTTGTCTGGCGCTCGGCATTTGTATTCACTGATGCAATGCCGGCAAATGAGGGACAGAACAATGAGAGGTTCCTGGTCTTTCTCAGACAGCTGTAAAGGCTTATTGAATCATCCAGAGTCCAGTCTTGTTCATTTGTATTGATTAAGGGCCAGTAACAGAACTCCAGTTCGGCAACTCGTTGTTCAGTCTGACATACAGAACCTACAAATTTAAACGATGTTTTTGTTCAATTTCTGGCCAAGTTTGGGATTTCTTTCAGGTTCTGTCAATCCACTCCTTCGATTTACAAGCGACAATATTGCAGTTATTGTCATCGGGCGTAAAGAGGGTTTCAGGTCTTTGTTTTAGGGGGTTTCACTGCTCTGGGAATTTACAGCTTTGTTTCTTCTGGGGGTTTTTTTTTCTTATTTCTTGCCCTTTTCTGTCAAACTCTCCGCTTCTTCTCCTACTACATCTTTTTCTTCTTCTCCTACTACATCTTTTTCTTCTTCTCCTACTACATCTTTTTCTTCTTCTCCTACTACATCTTTTTCTTCTTTTTCTTTAATTTTCTTCTTCTTCTTTTTCTTTTTCTTAACCCTCAAAAGGGAATTTTGAAATTTTGGGATTTTTCTCATATTTTCCTGACCCTGATCCTATGGGAGGTAGGATCGGGCATCTAGTCTTCTCGGATAAGGATGAAAATCTCGAAGGGCCCGTGTGCACGTTGCGCACGTTAAAGATACCTTGGCAGTTGGAAATCGAAAAGAGCAGGCCGAAAAGGCCGCTAACCGGGCAAAATTAAACAAAAATTCTTCCCAACCATTCCCTCCCCCTCCTCCCTCACCCCCAACCCCCCCCCTCCCCACCCGCAAAATAAAGCCGACCGGCGCTGCACTGTGACGACGACATGTCTACTCCAGTTGTAACTGGGTTGCAATGACACAAAGGCAAATTTCCCAAATGGGATTAAAGTAGTATACAAAATACAAAAATATAAAAATACAAAATACAAAGGCTGTTTGGTCTGGCGCCTATACGGTGAGGTTAGGAAAGAGTTCCTACTGGGGCTGGTTTGTGAGAGAGGGTACGGGTTGATTCTGTCCCGAAAACCAGGCAACGCAAAACAACAACAGAAAATTGGGAAATTGAACAATTAATACCTCTTTGTGCTCTATTGTGCTTCTCTGTTCTTTCCTTTTATTTTGATAATTATTCAATTTTAAATTTTTTTTTCTGTTGTTGTTTTTTTTCCTTGAAGTCGGCTGTTGCCGAAATATCGGCCATTTTCTGTCTTCTCTTTTAGTTTGCGTTTCATTGTATCGTTTGGGTATTATTTCTTACGAGAGGCTTTGCTACAAAACAACTTTTTTTTTTTCCAAGTCTTGACTGAGTGCACCACGAACTTAAGAGTCCTGACCAAAGACAGCTGAGGACAGACTTGTATCTTGTTAGTGTAGCTCCGGCTGCCAGGCCTTTAGTGGAGACACCTCACAGTCTTGAACATTTTATTTGTTTTTAAACCAGTGACTGTTCTTTGACGTTTCCCATCTGGATCGTGTGAATAGGTTTATGGTTGGTTTAAAGTCTGAGCCTGTCCTAATCTCTGCTGGGGTCCAGTTGGGATCGTCACCGTGGAAATTGAGACGGATAAATGAATTGACAGACAAGTTAATATAGTTTCCGTAAATTTGTTTCATCGTGAAAAAAAAAAAGAGCAGGAGAAGAAGAAGAAAAACAGAAAGCGACCACAAATCCAATTTCTGAGAATGTATATCACGTTACTAAAGTTAGTTTGACTGATGGACAACATTTACTGTGACGTGATTTCCGGTCTGCTGGCTGATCATGTGATATTCCCATCAGGCGTCAGTCATTTTTGCCGCTAGGGAAAGATCGTCTGCTCATCGTGAGACCGACAAGACAAACTGGGTAGCTCTGGTTTGCCAGTTAGATCGTTGGATTTCAAGGAGTAGCAAACCGTTAACTTGCTCTGGGCCGTCTCACAGAGGCTCAAATAACCATATATCAGATTTTGTTCTGGTAATGGCGACTCCTAGCAAGTGCAATAACGTGGAAGGAAAATCCAGTAGCGAAGTTTGTATTTTAAAAACTAACTAAGCCAAAGCGGGGTTTACCGTTACAGACACCGAGCCAAGTCTATTTTGCGTTGCTTTTGACTGTTAATTTCAACTTCCTTTGAATCAACTGACGAGACACTCTTGTTTTAGTCTCACTAGAGGCCGATGTCTCGTTTAATTCCATAGTGGGAAATGTCGGGGGGGGGGGGGAAGTAATAAGATATTGCTTTAAAATCACAAGAAGAGACGGGCAAAGAAATGAAGTTGTAAGTGCAGCTGTTGACACAGAATCCTGCCTGCATCTCATAGAAAAACAACGACTTACATGGTTTGGCCACCTGTGACGAACGCCACCTAGACAACCAGCCTCGAGAGCCTTCAACACCAAGTTCTCAGGCTACAAAGGAAAAGGCAGACCACGCAAAAGATGGATTGAAGGAGTCAAAGGAACCCTGAGAAACAACAACATCTCAGTTGAAAGAGCGGCAGAGTTGGCCTACCATAAAAAGCTGCATCTCCCCTCGACGCTCAGCGGCAACAGAGGATGAACAATCACAATCACAATCATTATTCATGACTGAAAAGTAATGTAGTAATTCATTGTAACAGATTAGTTTCAGTAGCGCCTGCAAAGCTTCATGGGTTATTAACTTATAACGTAATATTGAGAACTTGATGACCTGCAGTTTCGTGCCCAAAAGGTCAAGATCTGTGTCGATGGTTTGTTGAGGGCGGAAGCTTTGGCGCCGTCTCAATGGTGGCGCAATCAGTGTGGGCCGGTAATCAAGACTGGAGACTGCTCGATATAGCAAGCTGTTTCTAGAACAAAATTACAAGGGGCCGTATACAAAACGCGTTGGAAACACAAGCAGGCGGATAACCATAATATTGTCACTGCTCTACGCCAATGGCATGAGTCATTTTTTGACACTTTTGATAATAGGGAAAAAATTCATTTCTGTCATTTGATGACGTCTGCCAGTATTATTCTATTGGATTATTATATTTTCCTATTGGCGCATTTCTTTTTCTATGATACTATCTGATAGCCCTCGTGCTCAGGAATGCAATAAACCGTCAATTGCCTTTTGGCATAGGTCTGACATAATAATACGCCGTTATCGTAGAGCAGAGACGATATGTCAGGGTCAGCAACCTGCTAGGCTTAGCAACAGTTTTTCCCACATCTGACCCTGGCTTTTCATCTCTTTTTTTC
Organism: Onchidella celtica; assembly: GCA_963931925.1. Lineage (NCBI taxonomy): Eukaryota > Metazoa > Mollusca > Gastropoda > Systellommatophora > Onchidiidae > Onchidella > Onchidella celtica. Next base: position 38,402,321 of record OZ007577.1, read on the forward strand.
AGCCAGTTCGTAACTATTTCGGCATTGATTCTGCTTTTGAATGTGCTAAGTTGGATTTTTTGTTGTTGTTGTTTTAACTATTCTTATTCTCTGCTTTTTATCATGTTGCAGTGAGACGTAATGAGGAAAATACTATAAAAATAAATTATGTCCCATTGTACAAGTTATGATCTGTGGGCAAATCTCAGATTCAGCCACGAGTAAATTTTCTTTCAACGTCAAACACCTACTGACGGATCCGCTGCCCACCGTAATAATCGGGATATTTGTCATATCGCGGGCCCTAGCAAGAAACTGCAGAAGTGCGAAGGTCCTAATTTTACAGGAGCGGCGGAAAAAAACTGTTTTTCTCGAAATGTATCCCTGCTCTTAAATACATGTTTGGTTGTACATAAATAGGCAATTGGAACAGGCTTGTTGTACGTGTTAATATATAGGGGGAGAAAAAGCCTTAAAAGGGTTCCTAGAATATTTGGCGACAAGAGTTGTCATCTATAGTTTCATGATAGGGATATTTTTTATGTGTTTTTTTATTAATGGTTGCGTAACTACAGATTTGAATTAGGTCCACTGTTCTCCCTGTTAATCGATAGAAAATAGAATTCCAACCAGAAGTTCATTGAATATTGGGCAAAATATTGTCATCATCTGCTGTTGTGCAAATACATTGGTGCAGTTTCTTGGCAGGGTCAACCTCATTCAATCATATACAATTTCTCTAATAAACGGACAGTTTGTGGTCGGCGCTGTTCACATCGTTCTCTGCAATCATTTTTTTTTCAGCCTACAACTTTGGTGTCTGTCTGTCTGTCTATATACCTCCGATAATCAAAGATTGGCCCTTGTTCTGTGTTAGTTATTCATTCCTTCTTTATTGATCCAACTCTACAGCTGTGTAGAATCAGTTCTGAAATCACTGGAAATTCCTAGAAAATCAGTGACAGCACCGCTGGCTGAATCTTTTTGACAAGTCTTCTGAGGGGCCCATCCATAAAGCACGTATACAAGGGTGAGAGGGGGGGTGGGACTGCCTCCAGCGTACGAACAATGTACAGGGACAAGGGAATCTAGGTAGGAATGGGCGCAATTAAGGAAATACGTCATGAAGGTTTGGTTTGTTTACGCTGTTGTTGTTGTTTTTTTTCTTTAATTTTCACAGTGTTGTGTGCCTTTTGTATCCCTGACCAGTCCGGAAAAATGTATTATGGATTTTTCATGGGAAGAAACACACAATTTCCAGAACCATTTTTTTTTTTTGTTTTAGGACGCGACAGTTATCATTATATTATGGTGAAGATAGACACTCCGTGTTGTGTTTTTATTATTGTTGTTATTATTATCATTATTGCTAACTTTAACCCCAGTCTCCCACTGTGTTAGTGGGCGTATCTGGTAGGGTTTCCTTCCGTCCTGTCATTGTGTTATATTCTGTCTGTCGTCTTGCTTCTTATTAACACAATGTGGCCGTATCGTGACGACGTGATTTCTCCAAACTCCAACTCCCACAATGTTGTTGTTGTTGTTGTTGTTGTTGTTGTTGTTGTTGTTGTTGTTGTTGATGTAGTTTATTTTTTTTGCTTTGGTTTGTTTGTTTTCGTTGCAAAAGAATAATTATAACAGCAGTCCTTTTTTGTTGTTGTTTTTTGCTATTGTTTGTTTGTTTGTTGTTGTTTTTGGTTGTTGTTATTGTTGTTGTTTTGGCGAGAGGGTGGGGAGGGGTGCTATTGTTGAATTGTCTTGAACTTGTTAGTCTTTCTTTACTTTTTTTTTTTCGCTCTGTGTGTTTGACCTAGTGTGGCCAGCCACTGATGGCGTGAAGATCCTGGCGCTAAAGGGCTTTGACAATGTACATACCCCCGCTGGTAACTTGTTCACTATTGATCAGCCTGAGACCTGGATATTGACGCCCTCGGGGGGGGGGGGGGTGTCAGAGCTTCCAAAAAATCCCACTGAAATTGATATTCTTACCGACATATTACAACAGGCCCGTAATTTTGCCTTGGTAAACAGGTGGAACTGGACAAGTGTCAACGTTCGTACAATAGGTCAGGAATATTTGATATTACAATGCCGGCCCTCTGTGATATAAATATAATAGGATCTGGTGAAATCGGGCTTAAGGTGAAAAGCCAAATTCCTGAGAAAACCCTTCCAAAAGGGAAAAAATTTCTATGGAAATTGAGATTTGCTTGTGAGAATGAATGATTGGCCATTTTTCTGTACTCAGATAAAACATTTTGCTTGAAATCGTCTTTAGAAATATTTCAGTTTGATTTTCTAAAGAGATATAAAAAATATTTATCTTGGCTCGATGTTGCTGGCTCCACTCAGATATTTTGAGGTTGGGTGTGCAGTGAGACAAGTTTGTTCTGTCTTGGTGAGATGAAAACTATGGAATTAAACGGGACCTCGTCCACTGATCTACGACATACCAAAGTCCACCAAGACCTCAAAATAAGTAATACCGTTGTGCGCAAAGGTCAGCGAGACTACTGTCTTCCGTACAAAACATGTCAACCCGGGACGGTTGCTGTTAAGAGTGAAAAAACCCAAAATAAATACTGAAGCTTCCAGAGTCTTACCAAAGATACTAAAATTAATAAGATAAGACAGCTAGTGCTTTTAGCGTGCACAGATTTCGCACCGCCACCCAGCGACAAACGCCCGGAAGTCATGAAAAGTGTCGTATTTTACTAAGCCATATAGGGAAAATATTGAATTTTGTCCACTGTACAGCCATCGCGATAGGCCTTGATTGATGTCACTTGTTGTGGAATTATAACTTCAATCGTTGTGGGACAAACACTGGCTTTTTTTTTTTTGTAATCGCAGTAGAACTATCACAATTTTGCATCATAAATTTACCATAATAAAAAAAATACCAAGCATTCTTTTCATACTGTGCGCCATGGGCCCCTCCCCCCCCCCCCCCCCCCCGATCAGCGCGCAAATTGTGTGCACGGTTTTTTTAGTGGTGCGACGAAGTCAGCTCCTCATCTTATTGTTTCTAGTATCTTTGGTCATACCACAAAAAACTTTTTATTCAACTGGATGAGATATCCAGCAGTAGTCGGGATAAACCTGTGTTCCCACCTTTCTCTCTCCTCCTGTCTGATCTAGACCATAATAATCCACGGTCTTGCTTCGGACCTCATGCGCGCCAGGGCGCTACCCACCAAACTGAACGCATGGCAAATACAGTCTGCCCGTGCTGTGGGCTTACCAAGGGGGGCACCAAGAAAGATCATCGTATTTTATATTTTTACAACTTCAAAAACAAAAATACAACTTTAAAAATAAAATACCCGAGATTTGAATAGACGCAATCATTGGATACAAAAGCTATTAGGTTAGATTATTTGACACTTGAGAAAATTCATTTAATAATTTTTGAAACTCTCATCCGGGCTGCAGCGTTGAGCAAAAATATGGTCCAAGTTGCACCACAATGAATCATTCCCGCAACTATTTTTTTTATATATGTAAGATACATATAAGATACCGGAATTTCACGGTTTTGTTTCTTAGGCACGACAGAATAAGCCCTTAATTTGTTTTAATCGTCTATGTTCATGTGTGTCAAAAACAATGCATCATTAGTCTGTTCTAAAATTCTCACCTAAACCGTGGCAAATGTACTGACTTGTAGACAGACAAATAATGCTTGGTCTATCAAAAATTACATTCAACATTCAAGCTACTTTTGTCATATCAACCCAGCGAGCCTCTCTCTCTCCTCTCTCTCTCTCTCTCTCTCTCTCTCTCTGTCTCTTTCTCTATCCGCTTGTCTGTCTGTCTCTCTCTGTCTATCTGTCTCTCTCTCTCTCTCACTGTCTCGCTCTGTCTGTCTCTCTCCCAGGCAGCGTCCATGGCAGCGTGTTTATTCTTTGTTGATCACGGCGAACTTCTTAATAATAATGTGCCTTATTTTTTTAATTTGCCCTGGGCGCCGTCAACTCCTGTTACGCCCCTGTCAACGGCCTGTTTCTATGCTCAAGTATTTCCTCCCCCCCCCCCCCCCCACCTTTCTCTCCTGAAAATTGCATGGCTCTCCTGGCTGTCTCTTGGTCTCATCCTGGTCTGAGAGAGGAAACAGCGAAATGTTTTAGTTTCAGACAGCGCGGCGGATCCCGACTTTAGCTTGACGACATTCGGATAGATGAATAAATATTCAGGAGCACAACAGATGCTTGCAGCCAGGGGCGTAGCGTGGGCGGGGTGCAAATCGCGGGTATAGAGCAAAATTGTTGTATCTCCAGGTTTATGAATAATGGGAGCTGTCTCGGAAACACCACAATATTGCTTTCAATGTCTCATTTTTAAGGGAGATACAACAATACTGCTTCTCTGTAACTTGGAACCGGTTAAAGATAGCTTCTCTGTAACTTGGAACTGGTTAAAGATAGCGAAGTAACGAAAAAACTGCAAGAAGCGGTTTGTCATTATTACAGTAATGCCATTATGAACCCCAATTCATAAACCTGGAGATACAACAATTTTGCTCAATACTCGCGAAATGCTTTAAGGACGCAAAATTTCGGAACTGTCACTGTTTCAACTGCCAGAAAGATGTTTCTTTCAACTTAAATTCATCAGACCGTATCAGAGATCTACGGTAACCCAAGAAAGACTGAGTAACCAAGAATACTGTCAATTGAGATAAACTGATAGCAATACTGTTATTAAAAAATTTTGCACAAAGGCAGTTTCAAAATAAATTTGAGTGGAGTGGCATTAAATGCGTTTTACTTTAATTACATCAGTATTTTCTTAAAATACATGTGCTTGAGGAGTAAGGGGTTTGGTACTGGATTAGTGAAAGGGACCCAGGGGTGCTAACTGTCCACAGGTCAGGGGGCGCAATGCTTGCCTTGCCCCTGGCGCTGGAAATCCACGCTACGCCACTGTTTGCAGCGAACATACCGAGATTATCGGAGATAATGTAGAGTCAGTCTGTCTCTGATGATTTCCGCCATCATCCCTCTTGAATATTCGAGATGTTCAGTAAAGAGAGCAAATTACATAACCTTTGTAAATATCTTCATTGTTAGCCCTTGTGTTACCGAAATGTTCCTGATAAATAGCTTACTATTGTATTCTTCTCAGCTAGTCTCTGCTGGACTGTTTAACATGATAACGCTTGCGAATATTAATACCCGTCCTGTATAATATAAGGAGGGGAAATATTCTATAGCCATGAGAAACTATATTAAACATCACCAGTTATTGCGAGTTTTATTATGTCTGTCTGTCTATCTCTATCTATCTATCTATCTATCTATCTATCTATCTATCTATCTATCTATCTATCTATCTATCTATCAATCTATCAATCTATCTATCTATCTATCTATCTATCTATCTATCTGTCTGTCTGTCTGTCTGTCTGTCTATCTATATGTCTGTCTGTCTATCAATTTATCTATCTATCTATCTCTATATCTATCTATCTATCTATCTATCTATCTATCTATCTATCTGTCTAACCATATCTGTCTCTCTATCTGTCTGTCTGTCTACCTAAATTTATCTATCTGTCTATCTACCTAACCTACCTGCCTACCTATTTTTCTATTCAGCTATCTATCTATCTATCTATCTATCTATCTATCTATCTATCTATCTATCTATCTATCTATCTATCTATCTATCTATCTATCTATCTATCTATCTATCTATCTATCTATCTATCTACCTAACCTGCCTACCTATCTATCTATCTATCTATCTATCTATCTATCTATCTATCTATCTATCTATCTATCTATCTATCTATCTGTCTATCTATCTGTCTGTCTACCTAAATCTATCTATCTGTCTATCTACCTAACCTACCTACTTACCTACCTAACCACCTATCTATCTATCTATCTGTCTGTCTATCTATCTATCTGTCTGTCTGTCTGTCTGTCTGTCTGTCTGTCTATCTATCTATCTATCTATCTATCTATCTATCTTTGTTTGTCTATCTGTATAATCTATCTAGCTGCCAGTCACATATTATATCCTGTGTGTCTTTTCCTTCTCCCACCAGGGCCGGTCTAGATGCACCCCTACCACCCGCACTGATGGCAAACAACACATCCGATACCAGGACTGTATCTCTGTCAAGGCGTACAAACTCAAGTTCTGTACAAACTGCAAGAAAAACAAATGCTGCTATCCTCGCAGGACCAAAACTAAGACTATGGAGTTCCAGGTGATGAAGAAGTTTGAGTAGACGGGTACAAGATACATAAATATTGATGTACACTCCCCTGTGTGATTGGTGGGTGGGTGGATGGATGGATGAGTGGATAAATGGATGGTAGACGGATGGACGGGTGTGTGAATGGAAACGTGGGAGGATGAAGAAATGAATCAGACATGGAAAGCCTTTTGATTGAAAAACATCAATTCGAATGCCTGGCTAAGGCAAAAGCAAGTGAAAATGCTTGTACAGAAAGGTTTTTATGAATTAAAGTCACTAGAATTAAATAAGTCAATGGATATTGTATTGTGTCGTAACCAATAGAAAACAAATCTAATTCCTTCAAGGAGTCCATAGAAAATGTGCCAGTTGGCAGCTGCAGTTGTGTGGATTCACTTTGTTGCACTTTCATGATCATGCCGGTAACTTGTCATGTCAAGATAGAGTGCTGTATTTATTTCTACTAGCCGACCTGCGCAGGATAAATCTTGCAAAATTTCCATGCACCAAGCCCAAGGTACATGTAGATCTGGGCTTCATTAAAATGGCATTTGGATTCGATGCACTGACGAATAGAATGTACTGTTACACCATAATTTCAGGCAGAAATACACACATGTGACAACGTTGATTTTCGACCACCAGTGTGAAAAGAGAGGTCAAGGACATAATTTCCGGTCACACTTTTCGGTTCTATCCGATGAAATTTTTTTCAAAACGAGTGTATCCACGTAATTCTTCGTCAAAAATTGATGCAGTACAGCAAGTTTCATAATTTTTAATGGCGTAGTTGCGAAGTTTTAGCTGCTTACAGGTTCGCCCTCTATTTCAATTATAGTAAGATATTATAATTGTTTTTTTAACCATCTTTAAACATATTTTCCAGTGCTCTGACGGGGAACGTGAGGTAATGAAGTACATGTGGATCAAAACGTGTCGCTGTGACAAGGTTTGCTACAAAAAAGACGAGCGCAGTCGAGAGGGACGCAGGAGAGGAGGAAGGAAACGAGGAAAGAGATGGAGAGAGCGCAGACGGAGGCGGAGGCGGAGGAGGCGATTTCAGATCAAGATGAACTGATCTGTCTCTCCAGTCGCATTTACTGTTTCATACAATCAGTTAACTACAGGTGATATAATTATTACGTCGTTACATTGACCATGTGAGGTCTCACCATTTTACCCGCTGTATTGTTCACTACGTAAGCAAGTGTGGATGCTCTTCTCTGCGTCCTGGGCGGTGTGGACCAGCCTGGATTGTCCAACCTTTTCTGAAGGACGGCCACAGATGTAAATGTTAGTCCCATCGGGGGCCACTCGATTTTGGCTGTTGAATGTTATTGGGGTATAGTAAGATAACAAAGCCTGTATTGATGCCCATCAGACCTGTGATCATAAGTACAGAAATAGTTAATCTATTTCTTGATTGAATTTGGCACGAATAACAGTAGTCTATTTAAATCAAGCAAAAATAAAAAGTATACATTTTGTCAGAAAAACACAGTAGGCTTGTCCAGTGGGGGGGGGGGGGGGGGGCTGATAAACGTGTTTGGTGTGCCCTCATGTGGACAGTAAAAAAAAATGAAACAACAGTTTAGAGCCCTACCTTGTGTGACAACACGTGGATATATGCCACATACATAAGATAACAAAAACAGCAACCACCGTAACACAGAAAACAAACACGTTTTGATTCTAGGTTTTTTTTTAATGGTATTCTGATGTCCTTTGTTCACTTTGTCTGACAGATAAGAAGTAAAAAAAGAAAAGAAAGTCTAGAAAATAAGATTTCATTCTTTTTATTAAGGTTTCCATTGAAACAAAAGTGAGATGAAGTTACGTCTTTATTTCTCCCAAAGTAGTTGTAGATTGTTTTGTTTACCAAAGGAAATAATATAATTTCTTCTTTCAATTCTCATGAAATGTGATAATGGCCGCTGTTGTAAAAACATAAAATATGGTTCTCAAATTTTTCATCTGGATAAAGGTAAGCGTCATCTATAACAATATAATATGTGGGGATTCTAATAACCGAATCTTTTTTGTTTTTTAATTGAAATAGACATCACAAGCAAAATTGCAAGTTGTGTGTAGATGACCGACACAAAATTTAAATGCTACTCTTTGAACTTAAACTATCCGTGGCATGACGTGTGTTCTTTATTTTACAACATTCACAAAATGAAAACAGACTAAATGAGAGGTTAATAAATCACTCATTTTATAGACTAGCTAATGCATTGATTGAAGTGTATCAAAGCTTGGTCAACTCGTTCATGGATAGACTAATGTACTTGTATTAAATGAAATGTTCTAATGGGATTGACAGTTGAAATAGTAGTTCAATAAATGATAGAAACATGACACTTGACACAAACAGTCTTCAAATGACGGTGTTTGAAAATAATGTATCGGCCACGAAGGAAAGTCACCTGAATGGTTATAGTTACTCCGCCAGACATGAAAAATGTATGTTTACTCCGCATGTTAAACTGGTTGTCTGTACAGCATGTTTTCGTTAAAGGATAACTATGTCTTCGGGCCATGTGGTTACTTTATCAAGTATTTGTCAAATGACTATATCGGGTAAATGGCTAGATCACTGTTAATGAGTGATGATGCCGCCCACAGCGACTCCATTTTTAAACCACGTCACGGTTGTCATTATGAGGGGCGAGCTATACAATGATTTGGGTAATTTGTGTTCCTCTCCCTTCCCCCTTCTAGAGCCATTAGATTGGTGATTAGCTATGGCACTTTACAACTTCAAGCAACATTTTGCAAAGACTCTTTGATTGGATAGATAGCCAATATGGGAATTGTATATAATCATATGACTTACTGTGTTATAAACAACAAAAAAAACACAAATCTGAAACCAAACCTTTTCACTCTTTAGCATAATTGGAAGGGGTACAGAAGCTCTTGAGAAACCGCCCTCTCTTATCATGTAATTTTACGACCAGGTCTTTTTTTTTTGTAAGGATCTGAAAGCTGAAAACTAATCCAAAATAAGATAACCAAAAACAAACCTGAAAGGCCAAAGTGGCCGTTATCGTGCCGGCACGCCGTTAAACCCAAACTGAAATTCAAAACTAAACCCAAACTCAAAACTCAAAGGCCAGGGTCAAACTCTCCACCACCCCCAGCCCCATGAAAGGGTATATACTTTATGTAGTGCCATGGTGATTCAGCTATAGCACAGTATGATAGGGTTGATGGCCGACGGCCAATGAGCGACGGCCGCCAGAGAATAATAGAGATTTGTTTTTAATTTTAGTGTTGAGTTTTCCATGATTCGAGAGCGGGTGTAAATTGTATAGGAGCGTCAGTCCGACCAACATTCTGGGTGTAAGAGAGATTTCTTCCATCCACTGTGTTGTCACAACATCTTCAGTGATTTCTGTGGTCCTTCATTAGTTGTTCATATCAACATTACCTCATTAAAACTTACACACGGTGACTGCACGGACTGGTCAACATGTGTTGGCTGGTACCAGTGGCGTACCTACTATGAAACTACTGAAGCCCAAAGCTTCAAGGCCTCTAATCCCGGAGGGGGCTCTGAAGAAACTTTTTTTTTAAATGAGTGTATTTTGGACGTTGCTCTATTGTTGCTGGTTGCGAAGGAGCTCCAGAACAGTTCAAGCTTCAGGGTCCCAAGAAATGTAGATCCGTCACTGGCTGGCACTGATTTCTGTGTTGGGTTGTGTGTAGAAGTCACGACCCTTTATTATAATTAATGTGAATATTTTTTTCTCATGACAAATGTACAGTCCGGATGAGTTATGTATTACATCGACGGTGATTTGTCCACGACATTATAATTATGAGAGAATGACTTTGTCCTCCTGATGTTCACATGTTTGATACAAATATCACTTCCTCACCGTTCCTTAAGACTGTAGTAACTCAAAAATTCCAGACATCAATTACATATATATATTCAACTATATTCAAAGCCGATTGGAATGATTTTGGTTACAGACTCCTAAACTGAAAAAATAGTCACATAGCAAATTTTCAGAAAGTCGTCGTAGCTAGACCAGTTTTGCTAAAACCTGAAAAGTTGTCCAAACCAAATACTATGGTTCTAGGGAAAGGTGACGACCTGATCTCCTGCAGGCATGGGTAACCGCTTCCTCTGTAACCGCGGTCTTTGTGTAGGCTTTGGCTGTAATTAGTCAGCCCTAAATTAGTTACCGCAATATCCCATAACGTCGGGTATGTGCTAATTTGTTGTATGTGCATTTTTTTGTCATTTCGAGAAAATGAGCATCGAAACTTTGAAGAGTTGTGAAAAGTCAGACGACAACTTTATGTCACAGACACATACCTTGAAAAATTTTTAACCGATTGGAATAACACTTTTACATAATGAAATTAGGAGTGAGAGAACCATCTCCATGACAAAACTTCAAAATCCTCAAAATATCGCATACAACAATGTGGCAAATACTCCTCATCCCACAAACCCCACCCCACACCTCATGATATCGTACACGGCGTTACGCCCCATCCTAATTTAACAAATATAATTTCTTCGTACAAAACTTCAAGAAAAGAGCATCTGTAGATATCGTCCCTTAAAAGTTTAATTGTCTTCAGTGCCAATTTTGGGGGGAAATAAGCACATACAATTCTGGAAGCCTTACATTTTCAACAGCCATTACCAACGCCGTCTTATCTCCATAAAAATGGAACAAGTCGAGATTTCCATCAATGACACTTTGTTTTATGTGCCAAAACATCACATCAAGGGAGGTATCATACTAAGACTGGAACGCCACAGCCAGTTGCTGCCAGCAAAATGTACATCCGAGAAATAGTGGCTGGAGTTGACTGTCTGACCGGGCTTAGTGTGATATGGTCTTCATTTTTCAAAAACTATGGCAGTATAGTTAAGCTTTCAAGGGCTGAAATTATGTATTCCAGATAGATCTGTGTTTAGCAAATTAACGCAGTGGAAACTCCGTGTTGCTGTGACATATTATGTTGACTTGAGCTGGGCTTTGGTCAAACGAAAGATTATCTATGCCTGGTATAACGTACGTTGCCTTCATCTTTTTTCTTTTTTGTTTGTCCTTCGTTCTTGACGTATTATATTGTGACGTACTTTGAGTCCATGGCAAAGGTGGGAATGTCCATTGACTTACCGATCGTAGAAAACTTGTATCCAGTCCTTTGCCGTCCAAATATCGTCCTTTTATAATGACAAGGTTCTATCTCCACTTTTTAGCTGAACTGGGTTACACACTACGCACTACTTCTACAGGCCTTCTCTATTGTGTGTCAAAATATACAGCTGACTCTGTGTGTAATTTGTAATTACTTGTATTATTCGACAGAAAAAAAAGTCGTATTTCTCTATGAGCGCCAGAAACTTCGATCATTAATTTCTCAAAACCTAGTGGCAGGGAGTTAGAACCTTGTCATTTTAAGGGGGCGGAACAGTAGAAATGATTCCTTG
>OZ007577.1:38416477-38453977 GCA_963931925.1 Onchidella celtica
TTGTAAAATTAACATCCAGTTACACCCGACAGTAAATAGGGGCACTTTTATCCGATCGCGACCTTAGTTCTATTTTGTTCCATTTTTTGCACAACTGGGAAAGTCGGCCTTAAACGTTTGTGGCTTCAGTTTTATGATAAGGAGTTAGTATAAATCGGAACTATGAAACAGTTCGATAAGTGCCACAACGCATTATTAAATAAGTGTCAAAGTGTGTTTTTGCTATACCGCTTCTACATACTAAAGGATCTCCAGAAATTAGAAATAGAACAAACAAGCTAAGGTCGAGCGATGACAAAATCTGTTCCCTAAAGTAAATGATGCTACCATGTTTACGTTATAGCCTGTATTACCAATGGCTCGAACAATTGAAAAACAAATGATCTTGGCTCATGATTTCTTACTCATCCCGCTGAGTACTTCACATTTTCCTCATTTCATATCCATCCAGTATGTTCGCCTTTAATCAGCAGCTCTATGCGATAACGGAAAAGAAATTCAATAGAAATGCCACACTGATTAACTATCAAAATTATTGCATCATTATTAAATCATTAGGAGGTAAAATAATTCCGATTAATGACAAAATGTGCATATATGAATATTACTATTAATAATGGGATTATTTACATACGTATTAGTCCATGACAATGATCTGCTGCTCATAGGGTATATTGTTTTAATTCGCAATGCACAACAAGGCACAGCTGATTTAATAGGTAGTGTTGGTATTTGTTGTGTTCCTTTTGGCTGTATTTGTCAGTGCTGTCGTAATATCTACATTCATAATCTGGAGTCATAACACCTTTTGTCTGTTTATAGCGGATTGTTTGTTCTCCTCTAAAGTTCCTTGTACAGTTTGCCTGCTTATCATAACCGTGTGTTTGCGTGTGTGACCCCTGACTCCTTAGAAGTATGCTGCTGATGCTGCTGCAGTTTGAGTCTTGAATCTACCATCTGAAATGTAAGAAAGCAGAAACATCAGAAATTATTCTTCCATCCAACTATCCATTGGTCCATCATCCATCTGACCATCCATCTGTCCCACCATCCATACATCCAACAATCCATTCACCCATACTTCCATTCATTTATCCATCAATCCATTCTATCCACGCTTTCATCCGTCCGTCCACCGATCCATCCATCCAGCCATCCGTACTTCCATTCATTCATCCATAAATCCATCCATTCGCCCACGTATTCATCCATCCGTCCATCCGTCCATCCATCCATTCATCCATCCACATATTCATCCATCCGTCATTCTATCCATCCAAATATCCATCCACCCATCCAAACTTTCATTCATTAATCCATCCATCCACGTATTCATCCATCTGTCCACCTATCTATTCAGTCATTAATCCATCCATCCATTAACATATTCATCTATCCGTCCCTCCATCCAGGTATTCAACCATCCATTCATGTATCCATTCAGCCATCTATCCATCCATTTTCCCGCGTATTCATCCATCCGTCCATCTATCCACTCAGTTATTCAGTTATCCACAACTCCTATGACAACGACTCCTTTTAACACTTTCAAAAGTTTATCATTCATTAAGACAGTAGTTCAGTCAGTCCGCTTTCCTGTTTGTGTGGAAAACATGAATTTTATATTAACAATTAAATTTTAATTTTCTCTCTCGTGAAATCAGAAAAACAGATCTGCCAGTCGATGTTACTGTCATCATGAACAACATGGACCATAATTCTAGAGTCATTAAACACGTCGCCAATGAACCAATTGCCTCTCGCGGGCTGACGAAACAATAAAAAACACAAACTATTACCGTCAAAATGAGGACCATCAGCAGAGCGCTGAAGAAAAGGACAGCGTTAATGCTCACTTCCATCCCACTTAGGAGATATCTGTAGGAGAATAAAATAAGATGTAACTTTATCATCCTGTTTCCAGGAAATTTGTTGTCACAGCATCAGTAGTGGTACAACAGTAAATACCATATCTAAGACCTACAGGTCTTTAACGCACACCGCACACACGTACATTGCTCACGCAACATTACCAGCAAATAACATTACTCACACATACACACACATACACTTGTCAAAACAATCCATTAGAAAAACAGCATACTACATCAGGAAACACAACTGCTTCGAACTGCGGACGGCAAGAAAGATCATCCATAGTGCTCTCTGTTTTGTTTTTAAATACAGTATTCTTTGGGATCGGACTATCTGATGGAACAAAGGGTGGGAGCAATCATTTGGAATATTTGGAATTAAGAAAAGGACAGAAATTGAAGTTTTATACAGTAATACACATGTATTGGTATAAGAATATAATTATTATACAGAACAAAGACTTGATATAGCTGATTTTCCTGCCACTGCGGCGATAGCAATTTCCAGCTTCTTGACCATGAAGATTAATCAAACTATAAAACTGTATTATTTTTTTTTTAAGAATTCGATTAGTTATTACATTTTACGAAGTACAAAGAATGAAATTAAAAATCTGCCTACAGTTAAACAAATACCCCCCCCCCCCCCAAAATCAGTTTCTTACGGTTTTGCATAAATATGAAAACAAGCATAACCTTAAAAATATCCAACATATAGTTTTCAAAAAAGTCGACTTTGAGTCGGCGCACTGTAAAAAAGACAGCGTATAATTTAAACTGTGGTTAATGAACACCTGAGACCTCTTTTAAAAAAATAAGTAAAACTAACTAAATGTGCAATATGAAAAAACACATTTCACAAGTTTACAGGTGGCCATATTTAAGATCCAGAGTGAATCAGAATCAAACATTCAGTGTAATGATACCAGGCAATTTACGCCTTAGTCTGTCACTAACCTGATCTTGTTATGTTCATACAGCTGACAGGCTCCCGCTAGTTCCATCACACAACCGACGTCGTCAAATATGTGTTCAAAAACCTTCGGGGCCGGGATAGAAACTGCAAGAATCAAGTGGCAAAGTAAATCGGTGGTTCTTAACCTTTTAAGACTTGTTTCTTAACCTTGAAAAACCTATTTCTTAAGCTTTCAAAACCTGTTTCTTAACCCTTCGAAACCTGTTTTTCTTAACCTATTAAAACCTGTTTCTTGACCTTTCAAAACCTGTTTCTTAACCTCTCAAAACCTGTTTCTTAACCTTTCAAAACCCGATTCCCCACTGTATTCATGCTGAATGGCTTTCGGTTGCGTCCAGTTGTATTCTCTTGTATAACTAGGAACGCGCGTAACTATATTTCATTTCTTTAACCCAAATTTCAGAAAGATCCGTTCAGCAGACTTTGTGATTATTCATAACATAGAGATTGGCCCGTAATTTTATAATATAGATGAAATGTGTTCAATCTTTCTGTTTTTGATGTCATTATTTGTTTAACCCATCAAAGAGTTACAAGTAAGTCTGATGTATCGAAAAGGAAAATGTTCGATGTCCCACCAAATGAAGAGGTTTGAGACGGGGTTTGAGTTAGGAGACAGCACGACCACACGTCAATGGCCTTATTGTGCTATGGAAGAGGCAAAAACCATAGACTGAATATAACAGGGTGGTAGGACTGGAGGAGACACTACCGACAGCGCTCACCAACCAACCACTAATGAAGAGATTATGTGCAGATGAAAGAACTGATTGATGACCAAATACTTACAGAGGTAGAAGAAGAAGATGACCATGCCGATACCAAACGCTCGATCTCTTGGCTCCAACAATCTGAAAGTGAAACATGGTTGATGTTTAACCTCGTTGAATTACAGGAAGAACGATTTTTTCTTATATTTTCTAGAGCTATGGATTCTCTGGTAGGTGGTGCTGGTGGTGGTGGTCATGGTAATGGTGCTTGTGGTGATAATGAAGATGGTGATGGTGGTGGTAGTGGGGGTGGTGAAAATGGTAATGGTGATGTGGTAGTAATGATGATGGCGATGGTGTGGTGATGGTGGTGGTAGCTGTGGTGGTGGTGATACGGGTAGTGGTGGTTGTGTTAATAATGATGATGGTGTGGTGTTCTGGTGGTTAGTGGTGGTAGTGATGATGATGGTGGTTGTGGTAGTAATGCTGATGGCGATGATGGTGGTGAGATGATGGTGTTGGTGAAAATGGTAATGGTGTTAGTGGTAATGATGATGGTGGTAGTGATGTCGATAGTGTTAATGATGGTGATGGTAATAGGTGGTCGTCTTAGTGGCAATGGCTGTGAAGATGATAGTGGTGGTGATAACATGTCTCTCTACACACACACACACATTACCTGATAACAATCAAATATCTTGGAACAATCGTCATCTGCGTGAACAAAGTCACGATGGCATAGATAGCATTGTAACCAATGAAGGCATCCTCACAACCTTTGTAACACAGGCCTGACTTGGCCTCACCCCCAGGGGCCGTGGAGATCAGGCTGCAGTTGGTAAATATCTGTCACGCCGACAATACAAACACAAACAAAAAAAATTAACATTTTAGAGTTTTTCAACATCATGACAACTAGAAGGACTACCCAATCCTGTTATCTCCAGAAAAAAAAAACTAGCGACATGTTCCACTCTAAAATGGTTTTATTTCATGTTTTGAGTGTTCATCGCCAAGCCCTTCAATAATTATAAAAACATCCATCTAGGGGAGCAAGGGAGATATCATACTAAGCCCGCCAGACACAATCAGATGCTGCCAGTTAAATGCACGGTACACCAAAGAAATAGTGACAAACTCTGGCTGTGTCTCTGACCAGGCTTAGTATGACAGGGTTTATTAGGATTTACTAAGAAAATACAAGAAATTATGGGGTGCACATCTTGTCTGCCAGCATCTGACTGTGTCCTTATGATACCTCCCTAATGTCCATCTTGAGGTTCCTCCAAAAAGAAAGATCTCATCCTCTACTAATTAGCCAAGGCACCATTTTCTCCAAAGAAATTTCAGAGATCAAATTGTCCTAAGTAGACCCCGTCTGGGTCATGCCCACCTCAAACATCGTTTTTTTACTTAGCGGGGAACCCCCCCCCCCCTCCCCCGAGCGTATGGCATGCAATTGTCACCTGTCAGTAAAGCATATTTTGACAGAACTTGTAGAGTTCGTGCATATCCATGGAAGATACTATGACTGCGGTTCCATGAAAGAATTATTTTCTAACGTGGACCAACAAGGCGTCTTGTCCTTGCTGACAGAGACAAAACTCTACAAATCTTGATTTAAAAAAGTTTATTCACATTCACACAACTCTTTGCAGATCTACACAAAACTATTTTTGAGGAATTTACTAAAGTAATAAAGTTTATACGTAACTATTAATTTTACTTCCGTGTGTGAAACTTAAAATTCATGAAACTTTGAATACCAAACATAAAAAGGATACCCAAATAGACCTTGAAAGGCGCAAAGTGGCCGTTATCGTGCCCACGCGAGGAAAAAAAACCCATCTCAAAACTCAAACTTGAACTCAAACTCTAACTCCCCAACTGTGGTATGGACGGTCCTCAAGTCACGTCCTGTCCTAAGGCGGCCATAGCTATAACTGAGTTCGGTAATCCTCCCAGACAAATTTAAGAATTCTACAATATCTCTGTTATTTTTCAGTTTCTCAAAGGGTTCTTAATCAGCTGGATGGTATGTTTTATACGCTGTGAAAATTTTTTGTTGCTTTCGTCGTTTGAATTATGTCCAAGTGTGAAGATTTATTAATTATTCTTTGTTACTGTCAGATATTGCTGTGTGCATTATTAAGATTTTCAAATGTAAGGGATGGATGGATGGGTGGATGGATGGATGGATGGATGGATGGATGGATGGATGGATGGGCGGATGGATGGATGGATGGGTGGATGGGTGGATGGATGGATGGGTGGATGGATGGATGGCTGGATGAATGAATGATTGAATGGATGGACGGACGATTGATGGATGGGTAGATGGATGAATGCATAAATGAATGAATGAATGAATGAATGAATGAATGAATGAATGGATGGATGGATGGATGGATGGATGAACAGACGACTGATGGATTTATGGATGGATGGGTGGGTGGACGGATGGACGGATGGACGAATGGACGAATGGATGGATGGGTGGATGGATAGATGGATGGGCGGAGGGATGGATGGATGGATGGATGGATGGATGGATGGATGGATGGATGGATGGATGGATGGATGGATGGATGGATGGATGGATGGATGGATGGATGGATGGATGGATGGATGGGACCAGGGCTATCCTTGAACTTACATTTCCGTCCCCTCCCTGGCAACCAGCGTAACATGGAGAGAAATAGTTGAGACCGTCGTCCCCACACACAGGTAGAGACATGTAAGGGTTGCAGTCACACACCTGTGATTCATTGCTGGGTGCGATTCCACTGAAAACAGAAAGTACAGACACGCGATAGAAGTCTAAAATGGCAACCAAATATTTAAAATTCAAGTATTGCAAAATATTTGTTAGCAGCAATGACCAATAAGTGAGACAAAACCATAACAACAAAGGACAGAAGAACGCTTTGAAAATGGAGAGTGTACTCAATTCAGTAGTAACAGCCACTGAGATCGACAAAAAAAACACAAGAAAAAGGACGTAAGAAAAAACGGAGTTTCTATCGTAAAGCTTTGTATTCAAAACAAACAAGAACGAAGCTAACATACTTTCTATTTCTAATTTGTTCGTGATTTATTACATAGTTGTTTTATTTTTTTGTTACTGTTGTTGTTGGTGGTGGATGTTGGTGGTTTTCCAACGTGGGGCTTTGCAGCATGAATTTTTCCTTTATTTCTTTATTTTAAGTCTTTATTAATTTTAGGAGTTTCGATGCCCTTGGCATTGACGAGTACACCTCACTTTTTCTTCTTTCTATTCTTCTTGTGGTGGTAAGGATTAGTTTTTTGGGTTTTTGTTTTTTTTTTAGAATTTTACCAGAGCAGCGGCCTGGTACGGCCTGCTCTTCACCCTTTCCAACTGCCAAAGTATCTTTGCCGTGCGGAACGTGCACATGGGCCCTCCGAATTTTCCGTTCTTATCCAAGAAGACTAGGTGCTCGATCCTACCTACCATAAGATCAGGGACAGGAAAATATGAGAAAAATCACAAAATTTCAACATGCCTGCACCGATTTGAACCCGGTACCTCCGGCATGAGAGGCGAGCACCTTGCCCCTAGTCCACAGAGTCCCTATAAATGTTTCCCTCTATTTTAGCTATCTTTTAGCTTCATTACCGGTCATACTATTTTCATTTCATTACTTCAGTTTACAAAATTTAAACATTGTCACATATCTTTGTGTATTTTCCATATTGTTGTATGCGCATTTTTGCCTTTCCGAGAAAATGAGGGTTGAACGTTTGAAGAGTTGTGTAAAATCAGGGTGTCGTTCAATACGCATCAAAATCGAAACTTGCCTAAAAATGCCCACTACAAACACACCTATATCATGACACTTATACATAATAAAATTAGGAGTGAGAGAACCATTTTCGTTGCAAAAACCTCAAAATCGGCAAATTGTCACATACGGCAATATGGCAAATACCCCTGAATATTATACTGCACTGAATGGAGGTCTAGAATAGGAAAGAGAGCTAGAGGGCACCCCGAGGCGATAGAGAGATGATATTGAGCAGATAGGTGGGACATGCATGGACAAAACGGGCGGAAAAGAGAGAAGAACGGAGATTACTGGCGGAGGGATACATCCTGCACTGGACGGACAAAGCCTAACGAGAACAAGAACATGCACTATATTTTCAGTATTGCTTTCAAATTCATCCATACTTACTATTTGCCTGTATAGCCATGTAAAAATTGATTGTCACAGTCGAAGAGGAAGTAAAAAGGAGATATGACAAAACTGAGTCCGTAGCCAACAAGGAGCACCAAGGCGTAACCTCTCAGAGAATGAATCCTTGTGCAGAGGAAAGCGCCAAATAATCCTCCTACAAAACCGGTCACTGAGTAGGCTATACCTGCACATAAAACAATAGATGTCCATTGAAAGAAACAATGAAAGCGAGAACCGAAAGGACAAAAATTCCAAATAATAAAGAAATTACAAGGAAAAAACATCATTGTTCGGGTCTTTCATATCCGAGCATACGAATCGGGTTAAACTTTAAAAGGGGAAAAGGGGGGGGAGGGGTGTCAAGGAAGATGTGAATGCAAGGTTTGATAAGAATATAACGGTTCACTGATGGTTTGCAGATATCTGGAAAGAATATACATGTATTACAAGGATCTAGTGAGCATGAAAATAAAAAATGGCCCGGAATGGTATTGTTCTGCTCACTGACTACGATAAATCCTGACTTCTTTGCAAAACGCACAGTGCGACCTTCCCGGTCATTTTATTTACATAATCTCTCTTTAATGTTTATGTAATTGATAAGAAACACATCATCGAACAGCTACCTAAGTTCTGGTTTCTTTAGTGTGTAGAGGAGGTGTAGCAAAAGCTCACTTTGACATTATTTTGTTTAAAT
The DNA here is from genome assembly GCA_963931925.1 of Onchidella celtica. Taxonomy (NCBI): domain Eukaryota; kingdom Metazoa; phylum Mollusca; class Gastropoda; order Systellommatophora; family Onchidiidae; genus Onchidella; species Onchidella celtica. The sequence goes on from OZ007577.1 coordinate 38,424,934, forward strand.
GCGTTGTGGCACTTACCAAGCTGTTTCACAGTTCCGGTTTATTCAACTCATAATACTAAAGCCGCAAACAGTTAACGTCGAAGTTCTCAGTCGTACAAAAAAAAGTGGAGTTGGAACAAACAAGAGCTAAGGTCACGATACATGGAAATTGTGCGTCACAGCCAAGCGCAGGCTACATGAGAACGGCGCCAGAGAGCGGAGTCTATTCCTGCCAAACAAACTGACTTCCAGTGTCCGATCAGCTCGCGACTTTGCCAGTCCAGACTGGGGCCCAGGTACGTCCTTCTCGAGCTGGGGAGACTACCACAGTACTAATTGTTGCCGTTGTTGTATTTTTTTATTCTGCTTATACCATCGAGGGTGTCCCAGGAAGAAAGAGCTTTCAGTCTGCAGCTAGCTGGGAAGCCTGTCTTAGCGTAATGCCGAGGATCGTCCGAGTTGCTTTGAAGCCACCGGTCCAGGTCTTCCTTGGTCTTCCTCTGGCCTTGTATCCAGAGAACCGCTTGTTGTATGCACGATGTGCGGGTTCAGAGATCGGCATTTGCAAGAGGTCGTTTTTGTCACTGTAAACTAATATTAACAATGATGTTGTTTATCAAATGTACAGGTCAACCTGCCAGAGGGCTGAAGTAAAGCCTACGAATCCTACCTGACATGGTGACAGCATCCACATCTGCACTGTACTCATACATCTGGTACAAAGGTCTAAACAGTACAAGAGGGTTTGTTGGCATAGCTAGGAATAGCACGTCTATCAGAATCAGAACAAAGATGGGGTTCTTGAATGTCCGAAACAGCTGAGCAGGTATATCTGGTGATGAAGTAGGAGAGATATGATGGCGCTGATGACCTCACTGTGCCAGTAGACAAAAGCAAGAGCAAGTACTGCGAGATCAGCCTGGCAACAGAATGGCTCGAATGGAATTTTTTTTTCGCGGGAGGGGGGGGGGGATTTAGAATAGCCATCCTGTGAAAATAATCGTTTCATTAAAAATCTAAAGTTCGTAGCTGTGGCCAGGTGAGGAGGAAGCTGTGGATGGATGGATGAATGAATGAATGCTGGGTGGGTGGATGGGTGGATGAATGAATGATTGATCTAGATGGAAGGATGGATGCTGGATGATGGATGAATGGACATATGTATGGATGGATGGCGGGTGGATGGACGGATGAATGGATGGATGGGGACAGATGGATGGACAGGTGGATGGATGGATGGAAGGACCGGGATTGCCCATGAACCCACAATTCCTTTCTCCCTGAGGCAGCTAACATAATATGAGGAGTGATCCTAAGACATGCAAATGCTGAAAATTACGATTCAACATAACTATTATTTAATGATCTTTGAAATTATTCTTCATTCATTTTCATGGAATTTGATGGATCCGTCTAGCTAACTGTAAATAAAGTTACCCATGACACTGAGGGTGACGCCAATCCTGGGAATAGCTATAGAACCAAAGACAATACTCCCGTCTCGCTGGGCCCAGCCAGCAGCGTCTGGTGAGGGGGGACTGGCTTGGCTTTCTTCTTTCGGATCCTTCTCAACATCTTTCTCGGCGCCTTCCTTTGTGCTTGTTTCCTCCTTGGTGGCTGACTTGACTTCATCCATCACTACGTCGTAAGGCCTGCAGAATGAAAGGGAATAGTAAAAACTGACTGAGTATGCTCGAACATATATGAAATTGTTCCTTGATATGTGTGTTTCTGCTCTAGAATAACTTATATAAAGAGGAAGTCGCTGGCCTTCGGATCATGACTTTGTGTATCTTCTCTTCCTGGCTGCCGCAGACAGTTGTTCACGAGATGTGTTTCCAATTTTAGCAATTGTGAGTGGATCTTTCGAACTCAGGCTAAGGTAAAAATTTTTATACCCCTTTAAAAAAAATCAAAATAAAATATTTTTAGGATGATTTCAAGCAAAATATTTTTCCTGGATGCAGAAAAATGGCCAATCTTTCATATTATAAGCAAATCTCAATTTCTATAGAAAATGTTCCACTTTTGGAGGGGTTTTCTCTGGAATATTCGTATTTCACCTTAAGTTAGATTTCGCCAGATCCAGTCACAGTTAATAAACGAAAACCATAGCAGAAAAACTACCATAGCGACAAAAGATGTGAAACGGAGAAAACCGATTTTCTAAAGTTTGAAAGTCCACTCTAGTTCCCTCTGGCAACTGAACGGCAGATTTAAAACGTTTTGTGGCCGTCTCTGTTTTCAATCTCTGGTTTCGCAGCGACAAGTCCGATAACCCAAGTTGGTACAAAGGGGAGATAAAAGGCAAAAATCACTTTTTGTGACTATGGTAGTTGTTTCCCTTGTTGGCTTCAAATAGTGATTCAGTAGCGGAAAGGAATACTAAATCAAAGACTTGAGACTGTTGTCAAAATATTGCGCTAGCGTTGTTTTGGTCTCGCCACAAAGATTCAAACTGTTGAAACTTTGTGGAGAAAACATTACAAAACACCTGTGATATCTCTGCGTCAACAGCCTTTTCTTAAATCAACAGTTGACAAAAGCACCAGAAATATTGGTTTCTTGAGTTGTTGGTTTTTTGGGATTTTTTTTTTTTCAATTTTCGGATCACACCAGTTTCAAAGCATCCCTTTCATATTCTCACTTCAATACTCTTGATCATATCATCACTGCTTTACGCTAATGGCATGAGTGGTTTTTGACATTTTTGAGATCTCAACAAAAACTGTTTCAAAGCCTGTCATTTGGTGACCTATACCATTATGATTCTATTGGATTATCACATTTTCCTGTTGGCGCATTTCTTTTTCTATAATATAATCTGATAGCCCTCACGGTCAGGTATGCAATGAACCATCGGTTGCCTTTTGGCATAATTCTGACATAATATGCCATTATTGTAGAGCAGTTCAGATATTTAAAACTAACATTTATTTTGCTGATCGCCGTATCACAATGATTTGTACAAGAGGGTAATTATTATAATTATGTTACAGCCTGCTATGTGCTTTGTGAACATCTCCTCAATGGCGAGCCCGATTATCATGTCTAGTTGACTGATCAAAATCGACTGGTGGACTCCGGGCTTACTACATGAATTCAGTGGAAAGTAGAAGGAATAAGAAGTTGATTGATGTTAACGGTAAGACAACATATGTTTGCGTTTCAGTTGCAGTAATTACATGTAGATAATTATTGTATCAGCACGCACTACATCGCATCATAAGATAATTATTATATAATTAGGTGAGTACCCGTTCGATGAACAGGTTTGTGTAGGTTTTTTTTTTCTTTTTGGTAAAACTTAAGATGCCTGTGAATTAAGAAAAGCATTAATGCTGCATAGATAGCTTATAAGAAGAGATGCAACAACAAAGGACACCACTTCGGACCGAAAGGAATAAGAACAAAAGCCGAGATGCGTAGGGTCATCTCCAAAACTCAGTGATAGGACAGTACACAGTGTGCAGTGGTGCGCAACGAAAATTTTCAGGAAGTGATGATGTCATGGGCCCATAATGCACATGCACAGCTTCAATGAAACCTTAAAATGGCTCAAAATGAACGAAACTATTAAAAATATAGTGAACTTCAAGTCCTTTGAAAACATGCCCACCTACACCTTTACGTCTTTCCAGGCCTAATATGATATTTTGTAGAATTTAAGTCCCAGCGGTTAAAAAGCCTTTCGTGATTAAATTGGAGACCTTACTTCCTTTATAATTTGGAGCGCTACATAAGACACCACCACTTACTTGTCTGAACCAGTAGAAGATGGTGAGACATCCCCGCTGATAACGGCGTACGATCTGGCAGCTGCGGCCAAAGCCTGGACCTGACGTCTCTGTGATTTCAACCGTCGGGGAAACTGTACCAGATAGCTGCCAATCACAAACAGACAGATTCCTACCAAGAGGATGGGCAACCACCAAGCACCCACAAACCGAGTGTCCAGAGGATCCAGATCGGTATCTATTCATTAAAATAAAAATACTACCTCATCATTTCCTAATGGTAGACCGAACTATCAAAGACATAATAATATACAATTTTTGCCGATTTAACCGTTGATAACTTCTAAAAGCTACTGATCTGAGACTGCTATGATTATATCCGTCTTCCAGGATCTATCGTTTGGTACAGGTATGCATTTGCCTCCGTGAGTGGACCTCTTAGAGTATACCAGCTGATACACTAGTATGTCTGTGTCGACAACCTGATTTTTTTTTTTTTTACTTCATTCAGCCTGATTTATAAAAACCTTCACACTGATATTCAGAAACAAACTCATACTACAGACAGTGTGAAATTTATACTACGACAAAAATGGAAATGGGCTGGCCTTGTCGGAAGAATGAAAAAGAGCAGATAGTCGAGACGTTGCACTGAATTGATGCCTAGAAAAGGGAAGAGAACAAGAAGACGCCCAGAGAAACGATGGACAGATGATAATGTGCAGAGAGGTGGACAGGCATAAGATAAGATAAGATAAGGTAAGATAAGATAAGATAAGATATAACTTTGTTATCCTGTTGCCAGGAAATTTGTTGTCACAGCATTCAGTAACAGTACCACAACAAATACAATATCTAAGACACACAGGTCTTTAACGCACGCCGCACACATACAAATTGCTCACACAACATTACCCGCAAGTAAGAACAATACACACACACACACACTGTCAGAACAATCCAGGAAAACTAATAACAGCATACTACAGCAGGAAACATTACCACTCCGAATTACGGGTGGCAAAAGAAAACAAAGATCGTCTACAGCACTCTCTGTTTGGTTTTAAATACACTATTCGTCCACTTCTTTGGGATCTGACTATCTGATGGAACAAGGGGTGGCAGCAATCATTTAGAATGGACTAGATGGACGAAAAACGGAGAAGAATTGAGATCATTGGCGAAGTGATACATCCTGTAGTGGACGGATGGGGCTTAACAAGGACAAGAACAAGCTAGATTTAGATTATGAAGATAATCTTGTTGAGATCCGGGGTCACAATGCAAGGATGTCACCTTAAAATTATAGAGCTCTCTTCTATATCGTGCCCAAATCACAAAAAGCTAAAATGTGATATTAAACAAAATGTATTTTTCGTGCGTCGTATGAATCTGAAAACTTCGGCTACTTTCCAGGTGCCTCACTCGAATAATAATGACAGTCCTTGGTTGGGAGGGTATCCTGTTAAGCCCTGAACGGCACAGTCAACTGCTGACAGACAAGAAATACACATCTTAATCTCTTATCTTTTCTTAGTAAATCCAGGAAGATCCTGTCATACTAAGCGCTGTCGGACACAGTCAGCTTCTGCCATTATTTCTTTGGTGTACATTTTGTTGGCAGCAACTGGCTGTGTCAAACTGGACTCAGTATGATACCTCCCTTTATGGGTTAAAAGTCAGTGTTTGAGCGTAACACCACATGCTACTCACCTTCTAAATCAATAGCTATCTTAGCGAAGAAGCCGTTCATCGCCATAGCTGAAAGACTGGCATTCTCGTACAACAGGGTAAAGATACCTGAGAGCGGAGAGTAATGATAGATTATCTCATTTCAGCAGAATATTGCTGGAAATTTGATAGCTTTTAAAGATCAGGTGGAGAGCCATCCATTTACATACTGAATATACATGAATGTTTTTGTTCTTCTTTCTTCTTTATCAAACAAATGCATTTGCGTGTCTCTCTGTGTGTGTATAATAATAATAATAATAATAATATATTGCATTTATATGTGTGTGCGTGTACGTGCGTGTGTGGTTCAGAATAAGTATGAAATAAATGGAAAGAATTTAGAGCCTAGTCGTTAATGGGGATTGAATACAAAGCGCTTTTTTTGTCTTACCTACTTTTTCTTGTTTTCCTCAATCTCACTGGCTGTTGCTACTGACTTGTGTACATTCTCCATTTTCAAAGCGTTCTTCTATCCCTTTTTGTTATGGTTTTTTGTCTCAGTTATTGGTCATTGCTGCCTCACAAGTATTTGGCAATACTTGAAATTTAAATAAATGCTACGTGATAATCATTATTTTTAATATTAATATTAATATAATTATTATCATTGTCACCATTATTATTTTCATTATTATTGTTATATTATTATTATTATTATTAATATTCCTTTATTATAGAAGTAGTAGTAGTAGTGGTGGTGGTTATATTGCCCTGTTTTAGAAATTCCTATTGGCACGTCTAAATCTTCACTCATCTACCCCCCTCCCCCCCCCCCTCCCCATTACCCACCACCTCCCAAATAATCAGTCAATGTTACTGTCCGCTGAAACTGCTACATGGCTGACATTTGGAAATTTTCACCACAGACACTAAGAGAGAACTTAAGATGGAAAATTTATTAACTGCGTAACTAATCAGTACGTCTGTTTTCTGCCACGGAGTCAAGATACAAACCTACTTACTCCCTTCTGGACTCTTCCTCAGTTTTACTTCTTTTTCACTCTTTTTTTATTTTTTTATTTCCTTTGTGCTTGTCTTTCTGTCATTCATTCTTTCTTCCTCCTCTCTTTCTTTTTGCCCTTCTCTTTCTGTCTTCTTTTCTTTTGTCTTTCTGACTGTCGTTCTTCCTGTCTTTTTTCTTTCTTCCTTTGTCCTTTCGTTTTGCTTTGTTTTTTTTTACTTCATTTCTGTCGAAATCTGGCCAACGCCGGAAGTAAAGAAAGCGCGAACGGTTAGAACCAGAGAAGGAGAAAGTTCACGGCAGAGGACACGGAGGAATTGCGACTCAACACTCTTCTTCTCTTTCTTTCTTTCTTTCTTTCTTTCTTTCTAGCTTTCTTTCTTTCTTCCTTCCTTCTCTTTCTGTCTTCTTCTCTTTGTCTCTCTCTCTCTCTCTCTCTCTGTCTCTCTCTCTCTTTTTCTCTTTGTCTCTCTCTCTGTCTCCTCTCTCTCTCTTTTCTCTCTCTTTCTCTCTCTCTCTCTTTCTCTCTCTTTCTCTCTCTCCCTCTCTCTCTCTTTCTCTCTCTCTCCCTAGCTCTCTCTCTCTCTTTCTCTCCTCTCTCTCTCTCCCTTTCTCTCCATCTCTCTCTCTTTCTCCTTTCTCTCCCTCTCTCACCCTCCATCTCTCTCTCTCTCTTTCTCTCTCTCTCTCCCTCTCTTTCTCGCTCTCTCCCTCTCTCTCCTTTTCCTCCCTCTCTCTCTCTCTCTCCCTCTTTCTCCCTCTCTCTCCCTTCCTCTCTCTCTTTCACGCTGTCTATCTTTCTTTCTTTCCTTCTTTCAATTTTCCTTTCTCTTTCCACGTCACTTTCTTTCTTTGTTCCTTTCTTTCTTATTTTCTTTCTTCCATTTTTCTCCTTCTTCCTTTCCTTTTGTGAACATTTTCTTCATTGTATTTTTCTATTGTTTCACACCTTTACTCCCCCCCCCCCCCCCTCCCTCCCGACCCACCCTTTTTTCTGTCTATCTACCAGACATGATTATCTACCCTGCGTGACCTAATTTATGAGAAAACAAAACAAGCTGTCAAAAGATCCAGTTCTAGACGCGGTGTGTGTATAGAAAGTTCTCCTTACCCAGGAATATTCCCAGTTTGGCTTTTTTAGTGGCATTGTTGTCAATGTAAACAATGGACAGAATGGCGATGATGGGCATGAAGAATCCGCTCACGGCCTGGCTGGAAACTAGAACTCTGTAGGCCGCTGGGTCTGCCTGGAGGGACGGGTGGGGATAGAAATAAATCGGGAGGCGGGGGGGGGGGGGGTGGGTCAGGGTTGGGTGGATGGATGGGTGGTTGGTTTGATGGATAGAGGAATGGATGGATGTATGGGCAGGTGGGTGGGTCGATGGATGGCTGGATGGATGGGGGATGGATGATGGATGGATGGATCCTGAACATTCACCAATGTAATGACCGTGCACCCGTACAAGGGTAGGGGGTTGGAAGTTGAAACCACGCATATGAAATGCGTAGATGGGTTTGGGGGCGGGGTCAAACTGGCCGATATCGAGTGTACAAACTCTTTGTGGGATCCCTTAAACAAATTGATAGCACAATAGTTCGTTCTGGTTAGTCCCTTTTGTTCCTTTTTGTTGAAGTTGGTGTAGTTCTACTTGTTATCATTTTTATTGTTTCGTCACCCCTGTTGTTGTTTTCATAGTTCTTAGTGCTGTTGTCTGCCCCAAGTTATTTTGGCTACCAAGCTGTTGTGATTGTTTTTGTTGTATATTACTGTTGTTAGCTATTGTTATTGTTGTTGTTGTTGTTGTTGTTGTTGTTGTTGTTGTTGCTATTGCTGTTGTTGTCTGAATGATAATGGTGGTACCGGCGATTGTGGTAACGGAATGGTGTGTTTTGTGCAGATTCTGCTCGTTTGGATATTGGTCCAAAAGATCGATGGATGGATGGGCCGATGGATGGATGGATGGACGGATGGACAGATGGATGGCTGGGTCGATGGATGGATAGATGGTGCATAGATGGATGGATGGATGGGTGGACAGATGGATGGATGGGTCGATGGATGGATAGATGGTGCATAGATGGATGGATGGATGGGTGGACAGATGGATGGATGGGTCGATGGATGGATAGATGGTGCATAGATGGATGGATAGATGGGTGGACAGATGGATGGATGGGTCGATGGATGGATAGATGGTGCATAGATGGATGGATGGATGGATGGGTGGACAGATGGATGAATGAGTGGATGGACAGAAGGATGGATAGGTGGACGGATGGATGGACTGACGGACAGACAAACGAATGGATGGATGGACTGACGAACGGACAAATGGATGGATGGATGAATGGATGGATGGATGGAACTATGAATGGATGGATGGGAGGACAGACGGACGTATGAATGGGTGGATGGACAGAGGGATGGATAGACAAATGGACCCACACGGACAAATAGATGACGTTACTATTCAAATGGGACATTGGCACTATCGGTGTTCTATTTACCTGGGGCAACACGAAGGCCGCTGACGTGTTCGGCAGCACTGGGGGAGGGCACAGGAACGACATGAACATTGGGTTTGTCAGGGATGCGTTCACATCTCTGTGTAAACCAATAATGACAATTACACAAGAGGCCATTTACGAGTACTGAAAATTTTATGACTTTTAAACATCGGCTAAAGGGTCATCTTTTTTACATTCTGAATGTCCATCAAGCTTTTGTTTTTCCTGAGTATGCCTGTGTATTGTGTGTGTGAATTAAATGATATAAATGTTGTAAAGCCCTTAGAGCCTGGCTGTTAACGGGATGAAGCACTATTGTAAATGCTATGTATCATTATTATTAATATTACATTATCATGTACTTTTATAGCCTTTCAAACTCATTAACAACAGTAGATGACAAAAATAAAACCCTCGCTGCAAGAAGTCGTCTTTTTTCGAAGTACAAATAGTCAGAACATGTGTACATCTTGCGAAAAAAAAAATATAAAAAAACTACGTGACGATGGACAGCATCGCCGCATAAATTTTGGGGTATGCACCGTAGGGTAGTAATAAAGAAGTAACAAAAGTAACACATCACCGTACATATCGTGTGTTGTGTCGAGAACTGCTTAATTCACACAAAAAAAAACTACGTGTTCCCCTTATAAAAGAGAAAATAACAAAGTTGTTAAGTAAGTCATGGTTTTCACACGCCTTCTGTGTGGATAATTGTTTTTCTTTGCAATCTGACCAAAAATTGTTTCAATTATTTCATGGCTTTTCTTATCCTGATTAAGATCCCTGAGGCCCGAAAGTTGGGGTTGTTTTTTTTTTTGTGTGTGTGTTTTATTTTGCTTTCCATTTCTTCCTTGTATATCTTATTTATTGTTTGTTTCTTCGCGTAGCTTTGAAATAAACATTTGTTTTACCATATTCCAACTTTAATACCTGCCTGATTCAGATAAATATTGCCGACAGTTTTACTTTTTAACGAATTTGTCAAATAGCATTTGTGGGATATTCAGAATAAACAGCTCTTTTGTTTTCCTATTGTGAACTTACAGGTCGTAAGGGTGGGCAAAATGGAAGAAGCTGGGGATCATTAGACAGATTCCATTCAGCATTGCAGCAACGCCAATAGTGACAGGAATGTTGATTTTCTGAAACTGAGGATTAGATTTTTTTTTTTTAAGTGATTAATCACCGTGAAAACAATAACATAAGATTTAGTATAGACAAATAAAGACAGTGAACGAAAAGACAGAATAGGACTTTCTGTCATTATGAACAGTTTAGCGGAGTTAAGCTGTGTGCCGAAACAGACACGGTAAGGGAGACGTCAAAAATCCATCGAGCGGTAAAAAGAAAGAGTGTTTCCTATGTACGGATACAACTTTTCCGCACATATGAAAACATTTTTTCTATTTCACATCTTGAAGGGTTTTTAACGTTCTCGCTGCCGTTTCCATTTCCGCACACATGAAAACACATCTTAACCGGGCCACCCTTAAAGTACATACCTCCATTTGGGCCATTTCTGTATACGACCATGCAGACATGAAAATGGTGAGCGCCCATGAGAAGATCTTGTTATTTTAAAACTTTAATCGGCATTTCGCTTGGACTTTTTTGTTTGGCTGTTCCATAACGCGGGTATAGAGCAAAATTGTTGTATCTCCAGTGATATGAATTGGGGTTCATAATGGTAATAACTGTAATAATGACTAACTGCTTCTTGCAATTTTTTCGTTATTCCGCTATCTTTAGCCAGTTCCAAGTTACAGAGAATAATAATAATAATAATAATATATTGCATTTATATAGCGCCCAACCCCGTCGATGACAAGCTCTGGGCGCTTTAACAAACTCTTACACACACACACACACACGCATACACAAAAGAAATTCAAAAATATTTACTATTGTTGCTGCCGAAAAACACCTAGCCTAGTTTGTCTGAAAGAAATGGGTCTTCAGATGGCGTTTGAAAGAACCAATGTCATTAATTTCCCTGGTTGTCTTTGGAAGAGTGTTCCAGATGGTAGGGCCAAGAACTGAAAAGGACTTTTCTCCTACAGTGGACAGATTCATTTTAGGTACTTTCAATTTTGTAGTGTCAGATGATGATCTTAGTTGACGAGATGGAACATAGTAATCATTTAAATCAACTAGGTACGATGGAGCAGTATTATTGACACATTTGTGACAAATGGATGACAATTTGTACATTATTCTTTTCTCGACTGGCAGCCAGTGCAAACTCTGCAGAAGTGGCAGTGCTGAATCTCTTTTCTTTTTCTTCAAAACAAGTCTCGCTGCATTGTTTTGAGCAATTTGGAGTTTTCTAATATTTTTTTGTGAAATTCCAGCCAAAAGGGAGTTGCAATAGTCAAGCTTTGAAAGTACAAAAGAATTTACTAAAACAGCCGCAGTTTCAGTTGAAATAAGATGTCTGATTTTACCAATTTTCCAGATTTCCATGTATAGAATACGAATGAGGTGACTAACCTGAGATGACATAGAAAGATTTGAATCAATGTAAACCCCTAGGTTTTTTACTTTTTTTGAAATTTCTATTGAATTAGTGCCAATTATCATCTCAGTTCTGTCCACTTCTTGCAGAACCCGCTCACGGCCTAATAAAATAACCTCAGTTTTATCCTCATTTAGTGCCAGTTTGTTTGGGTTCATCCAGCTTTTAATTTCTGTTATACAGTTTTGTTGTATCTACCTTAAATATGAGATCATTGAGACCAATACTGTGGTATTTCCGAGTAAGTGCCCATTATTCATATCACTGGAGATACAATAATTCTGTTCTATTCCCGCGATAAGAGAACATAGCCTTTTTTCGATTTTATATAGTTCCCAAAGTGTACTTTGTTGAAAGCAGGTAAGTAAAAGCGTTTTGACTTTTATTACTATAATTAAAGAGTTTACGTGCTCTCCCAAGCCCCACCTTCCCTTCCCTAGTAAGCTTTTCACACCGATTGCAAACCTTCGAGCGGACGTACCCAATGCGTATCTAAAGAACAGGACTGCATAGGACTGGGTGGAGTAGATCTAGGCACGACAGTGCAGACTGGATCAGAAAGGGATAAAGCAGGGCAGGGCAAAGGTCAGAGAGAAGGGTGGACCTTGCAGTAATACAGTAATTACAGAAGAGGACATTTCGCATATGTCAGGCTGGTCTTATTGCTCATAAATTTCAACAGTGCATGACAACTGCATCAATTTTTTTTTTATTATTCATTCAGGTGCAACAAAGTCACGACTTGAATAATACATTTTTTCCCCTTGTGAAAGAATTTGAAATTGCAATTGCAATAATTAGCTTGTATTGCGCTCAAGTGCACGGAAATAATATTATGTACTCTATGGCACTGAACTAAAATTAGAAATAGGAGTAACATGAGATCAATTCATTAGCTCACGCTCACACACATTAACAAAATTTAATCTTCTCTTATTCTCAAATTCTGAAACCAAAAAGACATCACTGAGGTCTCAAAGAAAAACCGTACTAAACAATTCCGTTTTGAGTCTATTTCTAAATGTGATGGCTTTTCCTGGTGGTCAAGGCTAATGTTGTTCCATAATTTAGACCCATCAAAAGAAAAAGCTTTTTCACCAAGCGACAATCCGAAATAGGTGTGTATTCCTAAATTTGCTTTCACATAGCTTTTGCTGCGGGTATTAAATGTACCTTTTGTGCAGTTTCATACCAAGCCAGGTGATTTTGCTATTCCGGTAAGTCTAAAACAGAACAAAAAACTTACAGTGCCAAGGTAGCTGAACAAGGCGCTGGAGATGACAATGCTGATTGAGTAGGCCTTTTTCACATCCGCCAGATCTGTATCAGACAGTTGGAACTGCACTGCCAGGGAGTTCAGCTGCGACATAGATTGGTTTGAGTTTGAGTTTTGGGTTTTACGTCCCGTTGGCACGATAACGGCCACTTTGCGCCTTGCGTGATCTTTCTTGGGTACCCCATTTATGTTTAGTATTCAGAGCTTCAAAAGTTTTAAGTTTCACAAGTAGAAGTTAATAGTTCCGTTACGTTATTACATTGGTAAAATTCTCAAAAATTGTTTTATATAGGTTTGAACAGAATTTTCTAACATGTGCACCTGTATAAAAGGGATACCGGACGTCTGGGTTTAACAACCCTGTCGAGCTCATTATAGAAATAAATTAAAATGATGGCCAGATGTCTCTTATTCGCTGGTTTTTTGTGAAGAAGTATTGGTTGTAGTTACGCCCTAACATTTCAGGTGAATAGTTGAAATTTCACCCCCTCATCCCCCCCCCCCCCAGCCCCCTGCAAAAAAAAAAAGAAAGAAACCGCAGTTGACTGTCCAATTGTGGCAAAAACCAGTTGCTCTGGGTGTCAGGGAACCGGGAGGTCCGAATTAAGGTTAAGACTCTATTATGCGTTGTGGTACTTTCATATTATTCTTAGGTTTTTGCACTCCTTAAAACGTTGCCAAACTACTGACTGCCAAATAAGACATTAAAAGGTGAAAAAGAATTGCGTTTTGTGACAGACTTTCACTACGCTAAATTTTCTACGAAGCGTGGAAATCTAGTAAATAAAAGTGAATATCTGTCTGTATCTGCCAAACTTCTGACCTGAGAAGGCCGAAATTTGGTCCACCAAGGTAATTTAACACCGGAAGTAACAAAGTTCAGCCTATCTTTTTCTCCATCAGTGTGCATTCCAATTTATGAGCGACTATATTAATATAGATGTATCACATAACTATCCTGATAATATTTCAGTGCCTGTCGATATCTGCTATCGGCCACAAACTCATTGTGAAAATAATGGTCATTTGTGTTTAGACTTACATGGATATTGAGAGAATTCAGACCAGCCACAGATAACATTACAGCACTGCCGGACAGGAGCGAGAACACGAACAGGTTTGACAAGTACTTTCCTAACTTGGGACTCTTAAAGGCACCCCAACCAAATGATTTATCCACAATCTCATCGTCGATGTCGGCATCAACAGTGACTGGAATCTCAGCGTGGGCTTGTTCTTCTTTCTGGGGACAATATAGCACACCAGCTACAGAATGAGGAGAGATGTAGGCAGGCGGAGGAGGGAGACTGGCACGAAAGGAGTCTTGGTAACTTGTGAAAATATTATTTTTTTTTTCTAAAAACACACAAAGTTTGTGAGGTTGCAGTTGGGTTTGGGACAAGGTTAAAACATGGGAAAAAAAAAAAACGGGGCATTTTGCAAAAGCCACTACCACCACCACCAACGATAACAATCTCCAATAACAATAGCAACAACCACAACAACAGCAACATCAATAACAATAACAATACCAACAACAACATTAACAACAGCAACATCAATAACAACTACGATAACAATGACAACAGCAGCAACAACATCATAGCAACAACATCAATAATAACTACAATAACAACAGCAGCAACAACACCAATAATAATAACAACAAGAAAAACTAAACTTTTTTCAAGGATGGTAATGAATTAAAAAATTCAGTTTTATTTACTTTTTTTTCCAGTAAATTAAGTTGTTGGATTATATAAGTCATTGCAAAAGACCACTTATACCAGGAGGGGCCATGAAGAAACTTTTTTTTAATGAATTAATTTTGAATACCACCCTATTGTTGCTGGTTGAGAAGGGGCTCCCATAACAGTTCAAGCTTCAGGATCCCGAAGATTGTAGGTCCGCTACTGTCCCCTGAGCACCGTACAGGGGGGAAACGCGGGGGTGTGGGGGGGGGGGGGTCAAAATCACCAACATTGAACCAGGTAATGAGTACTCTATGGATGTCTTCTTACCTGTGACTCGCTGGAAAATCCCTGGTTGACAGAGCCTTTACCATTGGCGGTATCCCCCATGATGTTTGTAGGTCACGGCCACAGTCAGCCACGCCCCTGAAACAACATGTACCCTGTGTGAACTGTACCGAAGGCTCCCGGAAAGGGGGTCCTTGTTCAATTGTTGTTGTGGTGTGTTTTTGAAATCATTTGTTTAATGTGTCGTGTTATTTCAATAATACGCATGGAGCTCTAGGGTGAGCATGTAAGGACCTGAAGTTCTGTGACTACGTCACTAAAAATTATGAAACTTTTGAGACTACCTCAAATTTTGATGATAAGTTACGTGAACACATCCATTTTGGGAACTTTCAGTCTTTAATATTATTTATTTACAACGTTTTTGAGCCAGAAAAATAGAGAGAGAGAGAGAGAGAGACGCATTCTTATTCGTCGAGTAGAATGGAAAAGTATGATAGGAAATTTCTTTGCGACTTCTTGACCACCGTTCTATGAACAGTACTTTAGCTAGTTTTTTACAATGAACATTTATCATTGTTTACTTTTCACATTTATTTTTATCATTTAATGTTTAATTATTTTTACGTCTTTTACGTATTTGTACAAGCAAAGAATGGACAAAATAGCAAATATATCTGGATGAGATGCTCGGTCTTATCAGTGACAGACCAGATTTCACCTCCACCTCTTTCTCTCTCTCTCTCCTCTCTCTCTCTCTCTCTCTCTCTCTCTCTCTCCTCTCTCTCTCTCTCTCTCTCTCTCTCTCTCTCTCTTTCTCTCTCTCTCTCTCTCTTTCTCTCTCTCTCTCTCTCTCTCTCTCTCAAAACTGTAGCAATCGGTTTTTACTTTTCAGGAAAAGCCAAAAAAAAAAAAAAAAGATTTATTTTTTTAATTCACAAAATATTATCAAAAACAAAACAGAAAATCTGTGGAGTCGCAGCAAGGCTTGAAAGAAAATCAAAGTATTATTTCTTGGGCTAAGCTTTCCTACGTACAACTTTTTTTTGGGGGGGGCCATATTTTGACTGAACTTTTGAAAGTTTGCTATTCGGTTATTTTTGGACTTTGGAGTCTATTAGCAAAAGTATTCGATGCGGCTTTGAATGTAGTTAATTCTATATAGATATCGAGTTTTCGAATTTTTTACTTTCTACAGTCTCACGAAACGGTGACGATACTATCTTCATGCCAATAGTGAGTCACATATTCTTAATTTCTATAGGGGAAGATTGGGAAATATGGCCGATTTTGAGACAAAATATTGAATCCAAAATATACACATGATTGAAAAGTTTAAACTGAGCACTTTCAAAGACCGGTGGTGTGACAGTCGTAGAATGGTCAGAAATATTCGTATTTTTGTCCCCAAACACCGGGCTGGTGAGGTGGCCTTTTTCCTTAAATACTGATGAAAATAACACAAAATAGGTGTTCAACTGTAATGTTCACCCTCTGGGCCTTATGTATCCCCTGTGATACACAGATATGTATCACTCGGCTGCAGTTCCCACAAGAACTCAGGGCGAGAAAGTTATTTTTAGTAATTTCTACAATATACACTAAAATCAACCAGACGATCACAAAAAACCCTTAATTATGCCCCTAAGAACAAATTCTCACAAAATCAAAATTTGCTCACAAGCAGAAATGAGGGCGGGGCCTAGAGAGTCTAGTAAATGTATGAGCAACTTTCAGGAAAATAAACCTTTGATTACTAGATGAGGTACCCGGCATTATCAGAGATAATCCCGCAAACCAACAGTTCTCTCTCTCTCTCTTTCTGTTCTAGAAAACTTCTCAGTTCTACAGGTTTACGGTACTACAGATTCCACGCGCACCACAGCACCACGCACTCATTTCTGGTAAGGGAATTGCGCGTTCGGAATTGAACGCGTATTAATATCGTTTCCGGTGTGGTAGACTTATTTCAGGGAGGAGCCAAACCACAGATCATTGTATTTTACATTTTCACAACTTTTCATTTGAAAATACCCGGAACTTGAATCAACACAATCGGTCGATACAAAAGCGATTGGGCTGTTTCAGTTGACACTTTAAAAAATTATTTTATAATCTTTGAAACTCATTTAGGCTATAGCGTGGAGCAAAAAAAAGGCCAAAACTGCACCACAATGAATTACTCCCTCCATTTTTTTTAATAACATAAGATAATGCAAACTAATTACCTGGATGTATTCTCTGCCTTGTCCGACTGCCAAATGTCACTGTTTCAGTACTGTCTTAATCATTTAATGCCCAGAACTTTGGCGCCACATGTGAGCATTAGTGACTAAAATGGTTATAAGTTTAAGTAGGTCTAATAACTAGTATCGTCATCTGTAAACAAAACAGCTCTCTAAGGTAACCAAATAAAGTTACTTACTGGGTGAGAAAAGGGAAGAGAGGTCGGGAACAATTGTCATCCCGCTGAGAGACTGATAAAGCTCAGTCTTGAATTTGCCATATAAGGCGCCATCTACTCTCGGACTCCCAAGATGAGGTTAAAAAAAATCCCCAGATTTTTCTTTTTTCCAAACCAAAATAAACATTAAAAATTGACAATTTCACAATACACTCAAGATTACCTGCAGATCATGCTGTGTGGAAGACCCTCCCCTACAAGCAATCTCAAACTTAAATTTACCTTTTAAGTCACAGAAACCACTGTGAGTGGTGGTTCTGTTATTTAATTTTAGGTAAGTCTTGTCGGTACTTGGGATAAGAGGTCTCAGGGACTCTTTTCAGTGTTTTCTTTTGATTTTTTTTAATAGTTTATAAAAACAAATATTATTATACAAAGGCCAAAAAAATTCCCGGATTTTTTTTTTTTTAATTCGAAGATCCCAAGGTAATATCAAAAAGCCCAAGAATAGTGTCAATCTCGTCCATATCGAAGTTCATTTGTAAGTATCAAATTAACTTTAGGAACAGAGCCGAGGTTGAAGGTGGATTGGGGGTGGGTGGGGGACATGGAGAGAGAATTATAATAAGACTGTCAGATAGATAGACAGACAAGCAGACAGATAGATGGGGGCGAAGGATAGATAGATAGATAGATAGATAGATAGATAGATAGATAGATAGATAGATAGATAGATAGATAGATAGATAGATAGATAGATAGATAGATAGATAGATAGATAGATAGATAGATAGATAGATAGATAGATAGATAGATAGATAGATACACGAATTAACAATGGAGGCTGGGATAGTCAATGGACGATGGCAAAAAGAAGAAGAAAGAAAGAGAGAAACAAAGAGAGGGAGAGACAGAAAGAAAGGAAAAAAGAAAGAAAGGGATGCACGTAAGCGACATGGGCTTGAAATAAAGGCAGTGGCTGATCGGAAGATTTTCAAGTTGTGTGAAAGAGAGAATAAAAGATGAAAGGACGGAAGAAGGAAGGAAGTATTCATCCAAAACTTGACAGTACAAAAGTAAAGATAATGATGGGCCATCGGAAAAAAAAAAAAAGCAAACCCCACCACTCGCAATCTTCTCGACATAGCTGGTCAGTTGTTTTTTCATCTTGTGGGTCATTCAGATCAAAGAGAACATCACAAGGTCGAGTCATCTGCCACAAGGCCATTCACTTCTTTGGTGACTAAGTCCGCTAGTGGAAAAGAAATCTTTTTTCTTTAAGCAATTGGAATTAAGTTGATTATGTTTGTGTATCTTTGGCATCGTTGCAATGGTGGTAGGCATGTTATAATAATAATAATAATGGATGGCATTTACATAGCGCATATCAATTGCCATTAGAAATGCTCTATGCGCTTTACAGAAGCTTTCTCACTCGCTCTTTCTTTCTCTCACCCACTCTCTCTCTCTCTCACTCTCTCTGCCTCTCTCTATCTCTCTCTATCTCAGAGCAAAGTGTAAGGCATCCTGTTAGGAGCAATCCACAACTCACAACAGTTCACAACTCACAACTTGTATTCTAAAGTATTATAATAATATTTGAATATCTATTAATATTTATTTAATAATGAATTATAAATTTTTCTTGGTGATATGGGGGAGGAGGGGATGATATGGCTAAATGTTTAATCTATCAAGCAACCTAGCTAACTCTGTGTCTGTCTTTAGTTCGGGCACGTACTAGGGCTGATTGCGCACTGAGTAACATTTGTTTTGTGCTGTTTTCAGTCAGTACGCCAAGTCTCTTTCCCTCAAGACAGTTTTGACGTGACCGAAATACAATGTAGTGAGACAGATTTTTCAGGTCTGGTTTAACTCTATAGTCCATATCTCACGGTAAAAAAACGAGACTTAACATATCTGACTCAGTGCCCCAATAGCATAATGATTTCAAAAAATGTTAGAGTGTCAAATTTCTTCAAACGTTTCGTGGACACCAGTAGCCTCTCTGGCGGACACTCAGCAAGTGAAGTTTATTTCCCAAATCCTTTAATGTTTGTACCTTAGCCCAATATTTTCCCGTCTCCACCTTCATCAGCGACCCCTGCATGAATTGGGCCTTCGTGTCTTCTCTCTCTCCTCTCCCTCTCGAACTGTTTTACTTACATAGTTCATGTTTTATCTACAGCGTGGCTAACGGCTATTCCTCCCCGCCCAGGTACATCTCAGGAGGAAGTTTGAAATGCAGTGTCTAGTCTTCCTTAATCCTTCCAGTGCCATTCATTTATATTTCCAACTCAAACCTCGATGCCACTGAGTCTCATTCATGTTTCCTCTGATAATAATATGGTATCATCTAAAGTGAGAAATATTAACCTACGTTAAAGAGTTAATAAGTGTTTCTCAACCTTTTTTGTCCCACGCGCCACTTCTAATTCTCAAAAAAAAACGTCCGCCCCAAAATGATCGGATAAAGTTATTGCATATCCCTACGCCCCTTTCTGAAGTCCCACGCCTCACCAAAGTAAAGCCACGCCCCACCGGTAGGGCGTGTGCCCCAACTTAAAAAACACTGTCTTAAACGTTCTACAAGAATTTTTAAAAGCTACTTCAGAATTTGAAAAGTTTCCCTACATTGAAAAGGACAAAGATGTAGAAACACTGATGTACACGAGAGTGATCGGGAAATATGCCTTGGTGCGGTATAAATTTTTTCTTTTTCTGGGGAGTAAGATGTCAAAAGGTCAGGGGGAGGCTATGTCTTTCGTACATGAAATATATTGTTATATTTTTTTTCATTTACCATATAAAAATTATGTGCTGATAGTGTGAATAAACATGGTAATTACATCATTGTCCTCATGTTTGTACTCTCTGCAGGAAAGTTGTCATGTACAACATTGTATCATTTGCCTGTTGTTATAATTATGAAGTATGTCAGATCTGCCGCAAGTGACACTCAATTTGGTGCATTTAACTTTTTGGCGAGTCATAAAAAAAATTCACGGATCTTCGACTATTCGTTCTTGAATATTACAAATCGGGTGCAAGACAAACAAGTGTATATAAATATTTATTATGTGTTTTCAAGATTGAAGTAGGACTCAGGGCACACTTAACAAGTTCCATTTGATAGTGGATATTTACACATAGTTAGTGTTATCGTCAAAACAGTAAAAAGCTACATTAGCATGACAATGTCGACAAGTGCCGAAGTCAGTGGGATGTGTTGTAGTTTGTATTAAATCAAATTAACACCATCGAAGTTGACTTTTCTGCTTTGTTTTTATAAAATGGATAGCTGAACCATTGGAAAAAAATAAGCAAGAATCCGTTTGATTAGCCTACATCTGAGAGATGGAACAAGTCACATAGGACCCGATCACCATTGTTGGGGGGGGGGGGGGGGGCGTTGTCAGAACCCCATGGTCAAGCGGCTATTTATTCATCAATCTCTACTTTAAGTTGATATTTCATATTCGGCACACATTAGGTTACGGTAAATGAATTTTCGGAGAAGTCAAAAAATTCCAGAACTGTAACTGCATTATACGCAAAATGGCAGCAAATTAAAGACAGTTCGGGCCCTATGAGACTCGATCACCACCGCACACTTATTACACTTCATAGACATACCCACCCTCATTCTCTCCCTCTCTTTATATTTCTACTGCACACTTATTACACTTCATAGACATACCCACCCTCATTCTCTCCCTCTCTTTATATTTCTACTGCACACTTATTACACTTCATAGACATACCCACCCTCATTCTCTCCCTCTCTTTATATTTCTACTGCACACTTATTACACTTCATAGACATACCCACCCTCATTCTCTCCCTCTCTTTATATTTCTACTGCACACTTATTACACTTCATAGACATACCCACCCTCATTCTCTCCCTCTCTTTATATTTCTACTGCACACTTATTACACTTCATAGACATACCCACCCTCATTCTCTCCCTCTCTTTATATTTCTACTGCACACTTATTACACTTCATAGACATACCCACCCTCATTCTCTCCCTCTCTTTATATTTCCAACTGTCGTAACCACATAATTATCAAGTGGTTAATATTATTTGGCATAGGAGTTGGGGGGGGGGGGGAGGGGGTAGATTCCCTTCTCAGTTAACGCCCCCACCATTCCGCATTCCACCATGCCTTTGTTGGACAGCAAAAAAAAAAAAAAAAGCCGAAGCCTAATTCTGACTTTGACCATTATGTTTCATCTAAACACACTGACCATTTGTCGTCACGTGGGTGTGAATGGGTGAAAGATCCAGTAATGTGTTCCAGCATACAGTACTGACACCGTCACGCCACAGTGGAGCTAAGGGGTGAACATGTAAGCACCTAAACTACATGACTACTAATTACTAAACTTTGTGTATTGCCTCAGTTTTCGACAATAAATTACGTGGACACGTCCATTTTGCATACAATTCTGTCTTTATTGTAATTTAGGATTTTTTTTACCGTAAAAAAGGAGACGCGTTTTCGTCGAGTAAATCGAAAAGTATGGTCGGAAATTTCGTACCTCTTCTCTTTTTACACATAGCCGGTCCAAAATCAACTTTATCACAGTATTATATTGTGTACATGTATTAGGCAGAAAATTATTGTGTAACAAAAAGTTCTATTAGTCGTGCATCGTTTAGGGCTTGATATGAAGAATTTGCAAGATTCATCTTACTCGGGTCAGCTAGTTCTTATGATGTACTTGACTCTCCCACAGTGCCGTCTGTTCACGAAAGGACATTATCGCCGCCTCCCTCTCTCCGGTCTCATTTGCCTATACCTATTTGTTGTACTGTCAGAACAAACATTTACATCTCCTTGTGTGTCCAGGTGTTTCCTCTACCAAGAACGTTCTAGTTTTTCTGTACTTCACCAACCACTTTGCAAAGCTGGTTCTTTTGTGGGCAGGGCGCCACGTTCGGTTATTGTAAATTATAGCCGCTTATAGGGGCCATCCATATAGTAGTGCACCACATTTTGTCAATTTTTTATCCCCTCTCCTTCACTCCCCCCTCCTCCCGCCCCCCCCCCTTTCCCTCATTTACAAATTTCGTGTACACTTGGCACCCCCCCCCCTCACCTTAATGTGAGCGTACGGCCATTAAAATGGTTCATGCCCGTGATTAGACCTTGATGTTTAGGACTATTAATTTTTACTGTTTCATTATACGAGTACGTAGACAATATAGGGCAAAAAGAAAAAGTTGTATCTAGTAAAGCCTCCTATAACAAATCATACAGAAACGATACAATTGTGTTGTATTACATGTATATCGTTTCGGTATTATTTCTTACGCGTGGCTTTGCTGCATACATTTTTTTTTCTTTTTATCACATTTTGACTTTGCATCAAGCCTTACTGCGACTCCCAGAATTTCTGCTGTTTTCATGATACATTTATTTCGTTAATTCATTATACATGGCCTACATTCAATGTTTACATAATCTCACAACTTTTTTGTTGCAAGAAAAAAAAAACTAATATAACCAGACTTTTTAATAAATTACTGTAATTAATTATCATACATACACCAGCCAGTGACACCCTTTCCTTTGGCTGGGCTTTTCATGGGCTTCGGTCACCCCCACAGACAAGGGATAAACCAGACGGGACATTCCCATTGTGTGACGTCACGAAACATCGCTCTAGCGTGACCTCTACTGCGGGTCAAATTCGTCTACTGCTAGCCTTCCGCCATCTTGGAAATACGGTAGGTTAGTCTATGGCATAGGCGATCCACGAGTTTCCCTACGGCATACAGTGTTTGGATATCGTGTTTTTGTACATCTTTCGTATATTATTTATCTTTGGTCATCCCCGACTTCTCCCAACCTCCTGAGTATACGACTATGTCAGATTCTGTCCCTGCCAGCGAATTTCAGTGATGCTTTCCTTTAATGGTCAACATCTCGTGTTTTGCTATTTCAGTATTTATTTGTCTCAATGAGGAAAATGTTTCCTTCGGTGTAGAACTTGAGAAGTACAAAATTCCAAGTGACTTCCTTTCTCTCATTACCAATATACACGACCTGTCCAATATCTAATCATATTTCTATACAGCAAACCAATAGCACTAATGACTCATTATCACACGACGCTGACATCGTGTCCCTTTTTCATGGGAGGTAACGATGCAAACATGAATATTTTACAGGACTATTTCCCTTGCCATGTTTCTCCTTGCCAGAAGTCAGCGCCAGGATTTATGTATATAATACATGTATATATACGTTAAGGGAAACATCGTTCCCTAGTCCCTGTGGGTCACTGAAGAAACTTTTCAAATAGTGAATTTTGCATGTTGGCCTATTAATGCTGGTTGCGAAGGGACCCCATAACAGTTCAGGCTTCAGGGTCACAAAAATGTAGGTCTGCCACTGTATCCATTCATGTACATGTGAATGTAACACTGATGATGGATTCTTTCACATGGATAGAAAGAGAGAAGGAAAGAAATGCCTCTCTCTTAATTCTTTAAATTTTTCTTTTCAACCATTTTGTTATCTAAAATAAATCCACTGTTCCCTGGTGTTCTGTGGGAAGTGGTTTTAGGCCATGAGGGTAGTAAATAAAAAAAAAATAAGCTAAATCCGAAACTGGACTTCAGTCTCAAGATTATAGGGCAATAAAAATTATATTTAACATATCATGATGTATGGCTCTAAGGTGACTACAGCATTTTTGTGAATCACCATCAGAAATATCCAGTAAAATCTGTTTTCATTAGATCTGAAATTGTTTTCATACAGAATACATATATCCAATTTGTCGGTCAGCTGTTGGAACCTCTTTAAAACTAAACTCAAAAGCTGTTGTTGAGGGAACAAAGCCAAATAGAGAAAATACTGAGTTGTGTTCACTGTTTAGCTGTAGTTCTCTATGTAAAGTACTACAGTGTCCTAACAACTGTGTTTGAGTTTAGTTTTAACAAGGATCCAATAGCCGACCAATGAAATGTATGTTTTTGAAATAATGAACATCTATCTTACGATAATTCAGCTAGAGGGTGAACCTGTAAGCAGCTAAAACTTCGCGACTACGCCATAAAAAACTATGAAACTTGGTGTATTGCATCAATTTTTGACGAAGAGTTGCGTGAACACATTCATTTTGAACAAAAATCAATCTTTACTATTATTTGCTTACGACTTGCATATATATCAATGAAAACAGTTGCAAAACTTACATCAAGATCTCCTGAACAACCACAAAGCCTAGAACACATGCAGCCTTCATCTAGACCTTAAAAATAATGTAGTTTGTGACACACATTCATATTCTGCTCAGCGAAGACAATTTTCGAAGTTGACCCCTGTCCTTTCCACACCAAGTTTCAAAATTCATAGCCTAACATTCGTAACTTTTCCTGTCTTTGTCTTTGTCATTTTTCAATAGTTTGGAGGGTTTTTTCACTGGATCACTAAATTATCACCATCACGATCCTGAGGAAAGCATTTACACAGCCTGCAGCCCTACAGAAATCCCACGCTAAGGATTTGATGTCATTGATGTCAAGTTTGCACAATGGAAAATAACATTTTTCCTCTAAGTAGATCCACTGGATACAATGTCGTGCCAACATCAGTCTGATATAGAGAACTCCCCACTACGGTAATCCTACCAAACCAGCTGAGCTCTAAATCGGATTGACATGGTGATGCTGGCTGGGTACAGATAATGAGCCCTGGCATTGGCAAGTCCATTCTGCTTGTTACCATACACAATGATGAAAATTTTAATGGTCACAAAAACGTGATCAATAAAACACAGAAAACATGTATGTTATTTGTAATTTTATTCACACATTCAATAAAGCACAATCAAACAAAAATGTTCACGAGCGCTATCAATGAAAAATGAAATGTAATTAATTGCATTTTTCCCAACAAAAATGTGTGTCATTTGTCTAAAATATGCTACCTTATCTTCAAACTGCCTCAAAATCAAGAATAAACCAAAAACAAGAAATTTCCACATTTTCAGAAGCAGATCTTTAACTTTTCAGATAAAGGAAATTATAGCAGAAACGAATCTTCTGTGCCAAAAAATAAAGAATTTAACTGCAAATATAACTGGTAACAAAGGCACTGAACATGCAGGCATAAACATAGAGAAAATTCTAACAAATTACTTTTTGTAATTTATAGTTTGATTAGATTAGTATGGCAGAATTCCCTGCGCTTCATTTTCTTATAAATGTAACCACTGTTTCCAATGTAAAAAAAGTGATGCCCAGTGGGCTACAGTGACATATTTCGCCTATGCGGAATAACACCTGATATGTGACAGCACCACTTGAAAGCCTAATTGGTTTAAGTACCACTTATGAAATGAATTGATGCAGTTCTGGAAGTCTTAGATTTTCAGTAAACATTACCAACTTTGTCTTATCTCCATAATAAAGAAACATGCTGAGATTTGCAGCAATAACATTTTATCTTATTTGCCAAAAATCATATTTTTGTAAAAATGGAAACTCCAGTCTCAAAGAATGGCATTTAACACAATTATGCTTTCAAGAAGTGATTGGTTTCTCTGTTTTCAAAACTTGGTCTGAGATAATATGAACATCCTGTACTTTGTTTCCCTATCATCTGATAATACCCAAAAAGGATGGTGATGATTGCAAAGAGAAGAACATGTAGAACAAAATCGAAGAAGAAAGCACCCAGTCATATCAAGATTAATAATCACCTCCAATGATTCAAAAAATTGTATGTAAATATTTGCAATGACTAAAGCACCATTGAGAACCATTGGATTGCAGTAATCAGTTATGTTTACTAAATGTTGTAGATTCAAAAAATAAAAAACTGTCCCAAATAAGGATCTGGCATCAAGTGATGTAACCTAACAGTAAGAGCAGTAACTCTTTCCTGAAAGAAACAAACACAGGCAAATGTCGAGTTGTTTCCCCTTCCAAGCGTGACCTGCCCTCAAGCTTTATTGTATGTAACACATTGCGATATATAATATAATAAAATATTTATATTAAACTGGTGCTACGTTATTGAAGTCTACGATCAAAATTTACTGAAATAACTGTCATTATGCTACATCAAACTGAAATCTTCACTCACAGTTTTACAAGGAGAAAAAAGTGCACTGTCACCTGGTTGAGGCAAGAACAGCTCTTTCCCATTCAAGCAAAACTAACAATATCAGTTTCCATAACAATAAAACGATTTTCTTTTTGCATGTCTATATAGTTAGCAATCTCTTTCTTTGAGAGGGAGAAGGCAATAAGGAAGGAGGTTTGCTTTTGTCTTGGATTTTCATAATACTGGTCAAGTGTCCAAAAAGTACGGTACAGGCCTTCTGAAGTTCAGCACTACCACCTAATTCGTATTTTGTAACTACTTCATTTGGATCGTCCAGCTCTTCCCTTTTCCTTCGCATTTTATTGTATTGTTTCTGTAATATTTCTTACGCCAGGCTTTGCTACATACAACTTTTTTCCCTTTGCCAGATTTTGACTTTGAATCCAGTTCTTATACCCATTGTAGAGAAGCATTAAATGAGACAGAGCCTTTCTCACATTCACTGATGACATTAAGTAATACTCTCAGTGAAAACTCTTTAAAAATTAACTAGATCTAATGTCAGATACGACTAATATCAATTCCGCACTCACTAGACCTGTAACTGTAAAAAAAAAAAAAAAAAAAATTTAATTGATAAAATAAAAAATGGCTAAGATTCTACAATAATGTTAAATTATCTGTTCCCTGTGAGTGAAACGTTTTGATCGTTGATTCGATCACGAAACAATCTGACTGTTCTTGGCCAGGACTTCTGACTGGTAGTGTTTCTTGCAGAACAATACTTTGTCAGCCTGGGCGTAGTTCTGTAAGCTGTGGAGAGGTACAAAATGAAACAATAAGTCATTTCAGCAATAGTGTATTCAGGGCTGGATTAAGGAGAGAATAAAAACAAGCAAGTGTTGCGTGTATGTAAATTATGGGAAATGCAGTATTTTACAGGGAATACGAATATCTGTACGTATATAAAGTGGGATTTGGGAGGCATTCTCTATGAATTCCTCCATCGTCATAGGCCGTAAAAAAATGAAATTTTTATGATTAATAGTTTTCATCATAACTAAAGGCTTTGGTAAAGAGAAATGTCTCACTTATGCTTTCTTTGATTTTTTGGTATTTTAATTATCTCAGTGAGTGAGGAATGGATATGGATTACTGTCAACACTTTAGGCTGCCAAACCATTATCCTGTAACGTTCTGCTGTTCACTACCATTCCCATATGTATGAGCACCACAGGAAAGTGAATCAGAATTGACACGAGATTAGACAGCCCTCTGAATAACAAAAAAAAAGGAATTAAGTGCTTCTTAACCTCTCAATTTTCTTGTTTACAATCATGACAACATTTTATTTTCCTGACAGATGATCTTGAGGACACGTCTAAAGCGCATTAAGATTTTCCATATGTCGTGCCTAACGAAACTTTATTTAGGGACATTCCAGGACCCATCAGTTCTTTTTACCATTTTTTGTGTCACTCTCGAAATATATCAATGGTAGGTCGGCTGTTGGAACCTTATTAAAACTAGCCTTTGAGCTGTTTGTTAGGGGACCCTGGTACTTTAGGTGATCTGAAAAGTTATAGGTAGAATGCCCATATCCGCCATCTTTAATGTAAGGACCAATGCATCGCCATGACGATTGTAGCATTGATTTTGATTCATTAGCTGATTTGCACTGCGAGCACTTGAGGCATCGCGAACCAACGGGCGGCAAGCTAAAAGTAGTCCGCTACAGTAAACAATGGCACGTGTGTACATGTTCAATGGGAGACGTTTGGTTAATTCTTTCACTTCCTTTCCCTTGTTTACATGAATGGTAGGGAATCTGACCAGCTTGGATTCATCCTTTCCATCCCTGTCATAACAATCAACTACAAGGCAACCAGCAGGCATTTCAACCGCCTAGACATTATTACCTTGAAGTTCAACAAATAAGCTGACCCACCGGCCATCTTTTGCAGGAAGATCAAAACAAAAACACTCTGTGACGTCATGCGCATTCTACCTATAGCTGGGCAGTGAACCTAACATTTTCTCTATTTCACTTTGATGTTAGGCTACGATTTCAAAGGCTAGGTTTATCAAGATTCCAAAAGCCGACTGACAGTATCATTGGCAGCTTCTCAATGAAACATTTAACCCCAGTCCAGTATCATCTGTCTGAAATTTGATATATGACTTACTTAAGTGACATTTTGCAGTTTGAGCACTTGAAGCATTGCTTGTGAAAGGCCACGCCACCTGCTTCAATCTTCTCTTGTGGGTACACTGACTTGGCACAGATACCGCATTTTTCACCTCCTCCCTGGACAAAGATTGACACAAAAACAAAAAATTAACATATTGAAAATAAATCTGTTAAAACAGAAACAAAAAAGGAAGAGCGAATGAAAATGCACTAAAAAAAAAAGAAAGTCTCACAGAGTAAGTATAACCTACTATGAGATCACAGTATCCACCAGTTGATTTTATATCAAGCAGTGACATTACTCCCCAAAATGATCTCACAAAACTGCCCATCCACTCACCCTTTGCAATTTAAAAGGTGAATAAAGCCCAGTGGACTAAGGCGCAGCTTGACATTGCCTTATGTGAATTTTGCACAGTTTGATCTGCAAAGCTAGTACTCATAACCAAAAAATGGAGGATGCATGAGAGATTAGTCACTTGAAATAAACATTGCTAAAAGGCATAATCCACTATTGGATTTAATGCTGTAGTCTTTCGGTTTCAGGCTGGGCTATGACAATAGAAAATGTTCATCAACTGAAGAGCCATCTTTTTGTACACTCTGAGAAAGGAACAGTGCAAAAAATGTGGGATTCGGACAACAGCTGCACAGTGATGGATGATCACTGAGCTGACATTTAC
>OZ007577.1:38456477-38464175 GCA_963931925.1 Onchidella celtica
TATTGAAATACTAAACGGACGTTGGCTTATGCGATTAGAGGCGACACCTTTCTTAACAATTCCATTCACAACCAGTTTCCATTTTCTATAAATATACGATTTTCTGATTGAAAGTTAGTTTCGGCCATTCATTTCCACTAATCTTAACAGTGGCCCTGGGATGTCACAAAAGGAGGCCTCTTTCCTGGGGTCGTTTAAACTGGACTTTTTGGGGAGGGGGGGTGCTGTTGCATAACACAACCTTTCTTGACGTCGTTGTTCACAATTTAACCCCCCAAGATGGTGGAGCTTGACTGCAATGATTTTTTTTTAATGATTTTGACTGCATTGCTTCCTTTGGATTTGAATAATGCGGTCACTTCAAAGGGTTAAAAGGAGTCTTTACAGTAACATTCGTCAATTGCTTACAAAATTCCTCATTCTATTAAACAAATTCACAGCCGACATACAAAAGAATATTAATTTTAGGACAATAACTGTCGGCGTTCAGGGGGTTAAACTTGGCGAACAATGGTGCAATTAGAGACGCCTGGGATTAACCACACAAACCCCGCTGTTCGGGAATGTATTCCCACCTTAGAACACTATCAACTTCAGTGGTGGGCAACAACACTACAGCTGTAGCGACAACGCCCTGTCTTGGCATTCCTTGGGGGTCTGGAGCAAAATGTGAATGTGTGGTGTGTGACCTTTTCCTGGCGCAGAGCGACTCAACCAGCAAACGCTCCAACATGAGTACACTATCCTTCATAAATAAACACTCAAGGCACACACAGATACCTTATTTTTCTGTCCTAAAATCTTGTCAAAGTTTTATCTCCGTTTATAACTCAGGTGAACTCAATCCTTCTTCGCTAGAATTTGCCAAATCTCGAGTGCAAACTTACAAAGAGGACACGATTCCCTTTCCCCTTGATTTTTTCATTAAAGAAAAAAGGGAAGGGGGTCGCTGGCTCTACCTATCTATCTAGCTAGCTAGCTATCCGTCCGCCAAACCATCCATCCACCCACCCATCCATCCCTCCGCCCATCTATCTATCTATCTATCTATCTATCTTAGGCATAAAAATGCACATAAAAAGATATACAGGAACTTTTATTCTCTGGTACAAACCATGCACGTACGACGGAAAGAGAGCGGAAATGCCTGTCTTCCGCAGATAATGTTATCCACATGATTTCGTCGCTATCACAACATCATACACAAAGAGATGATTATAAAACGTTCAGAGATGTTTACAACCATGAGTTCTGAGACAAGAACGAATTGTTTAAGTAAACAGCTAGAGTCACACAGATAGAATGAATGTGTATACATTATGTCGAGAGGGGGAAAGTGCACCATGGGCTAGGCACTTTCTCCATACCCACAGCCCAGGCATGCTGCACAAAAACTATTTAGCTGCTGACCGTCTGCCAAGACGAAAAGAGTCAATTATTATTATAATTCTGTAGATGTTATACAGGCCCTTACACAACAAGTATTATTCTGTCGTGTTACGGAAAAAGTCCGAATAAATGTCAGACTGGGTCAAACTCAAGTTTTAACATCATTTCAAAGAACAAATTATCCTTATAAATTAATGTTGGTTATAATTTTGCACGTCTAATGGTTTCTTTTGAATATCACAAACTGAAAATTTAACAAAGATTAGAGAGATTTTTTTTCATTGAATTAGAAACCCCAAACAAAGAATACGTTTCTGAAAAGCCGATCTCATTAGCCCTGGTAACATCGGCTCTGGAAAACCGACTGATTTACTGAGCTAAAGGCACTGACAGGGTTAAAAGATTATAATTTTATTCAAAGGCAAACGTTAATTCGGGGCTGTAGAATGTCTGTGGGAATCTGTGAAGTTTTCAGCCTCCAACTCGGATTCCCAAGGGCCGCTTTCTTCTGGCCTGGCGACTTGCATTTTCGTCGCCCTATTAATTTATGAAATAGATATTTGTCAGACACTGGAAAAAAAGACTGCTTTGAAGGTGTGCCAAACAACACCCTGTGAGCTGAATCATTTGTTATTGTAATCATTTCGCCTAGCTAATCTTCGGCATACACGGCCCGCTGTTTCATTGCTGGTTTTTGTTTGTTTTTTTAACTCCACGGAAACTGTTGTGCGTTGCAAGAGATCACTTGTAGCAATCTCTCGATATCTAGGCCACAGAAAAGTTCTTGCAGTGATCAACAGGTTCCTGGCATAGTGAACGTAAACAAGTTTTTCGTTCCTCGACCTTTCTTCTTCCTCTTCCCCCACATTCACCCCCAATTTCTTCTCAGTAGCACACAAGTACCGCTCAGATGCTCACACAATCATGCTTCAGTCGGGTAGGAAGGTACAGATTAAATAATTGTAGATTTGCCTTCCTTTGCGCTCTGCATTGACGCGCATTGACTTCATCCTGCTACAGCCATTAACCTGTTACATACTAGATGTATAACAGGCTAACTTTTCAACTCTTTGCCGCCAGATCCAGTAAATCAGCTTTCTAGAAATGAGGTTTCCTTGAGGTTTCCAGGCCAAAAAAATCTCCAAAAGAACCCAATCTATAAGATTATCACAAAATGATCATTTTCCATTAAAAATCCCCTGGCAAACACAGTCATTCCCTCCTAGCTATACCGGGATTAGGTGACGGTGTACAACATTAAATAAATATCCCCACTGTTTGAAAAGCAGCGTCCATTGCGAGGAATAATTACTGGCACTTTTACATGTATATAAGACGAAAATAATAGCAGTTCTAGGAGTTGCCTTGTGCAAAACTTTCGCCGATAGTCAGTTCTAGCGTCTTTGGCTGTTCCTAAAAAAAAACGTACATAGCCTAGCATGAAATACGTCTGTGTGACAAAGAACTATTTGTGAGTTGCAGATGCCCGACAGATGTTCTTTGTCTAGTGGATGTGCTTGAGCATGCGTAAACAAAATACGAGACTTCAAATTATAAAATGGGAACGGAGTATATGGAAAAGATTCTAGATTTCGTTTTCAAACCTTTAGCTATAGATCTTCCGTAGTGACTCAAAAAGCGATAAACAACTGAAGTAGTAAGCTGTCAGCATTAAACATGTAGTTCCGCGTCATGCTGGATCTTACACAAGATCTCTATTTAGTTCATTTAGAGAGGTTATCACAAGTTAAATATTCCGCGTGTATTTTTGTCTCGACTGAAAGATGAAGGCGTCCATCAAGGCTCAAGGAGCCTGTAATCGATAAAAACATGGGGGGGGGGGGGGGGAAGAGAGAATGATTATAACATTTCGAGACCTTGTTGAACAACATGGACAGCCTTTAATTCATTCATCAGCTGCATTTTACGTGAGCTTTCTTCCTATTTAATTGTCGGAGTGTACAAAGCAAAAATAAGCGAGAACATTTTTCTATAAACATAAATATAGGTCTAATTATGTAATAATTACTACAGTCTCCTATTAAGAGCATCTCAAGAGGAAAAAAATCCACAGGTTAATTATCTTCAGCGCCGTGCTTAACATGAATTGTGGGACACAGAGTAGGGCTAAGAGTCCGCTGAGTCTAGTGGCTTTTGCGTCGCTTTTGATTCAGACTTAGAACTTCCTCTGAATCAACTAGGGAGACACAATTGTCTTGGTCTCACCAGTGCGCGAGGCCCCGTTTAATTCCAAAATCTACTTCACCGAGGCCAAACAGACTTGACTCATTGAGTTGTGGACCTTAGCATTAGCACTGTAAAACCGCATCTTCCAGAGTACATGTACTTCGTCTGTCCATGACCTGCAATAACCTGGGCCACTGACGGCCAAGGTAACCAGTGGAAAGACGGAATGATACCCTCTGTTACCCGAAGACTTGATGTATCCTACAGTACAGGGGAATGACCTCTTACTTTTGGGCATGTCAGGGCAATGACCTTTATAACAAGCTAGTCACTGTTTTTGTTTTCGTCTCGTTAAGTACTCATTTCGCGTTTATAAAATCAAAGATATTATTATATAATAAGATGAGACAGCTAGCGCGTTTAGCGTGCACATGTTTCGCACCGCCACCTATTGGCAAATGCGCAGAAGTCATGAATAATGCCGTATTTTACAAGCCAATATAGAAAAAAATATTGAATTTTGTTCGCTGTCCAGCTATCACTGTAAATCTTGATTGAAGTCACTTATTTTGTGATTATAACTTCAATTGCTATAGGACTCCCCCCCCCCCCCACCCCCCCCCCCGTTTTTTTTCTTTTTTAGTAGCAGTAGCACTGTAACAAATCCACATCACTCATTTATCATTATATCAAGTATTCTTTTCATGCAATGCGCTAAAGGCCCCGTCCCGATTCAGCGCGCAAACTGCGCGCACCATTTTTTTTAGTCCAAAAAAGGGAGCGTCTCATCTTAGTATCTTTGGTAAAACTAACCAAAAAAGAAAATTAAAATACCAAGTACGTGGAATCTTCAGCTCTTCCGTCTGTGAAAGAAAATTAATGCCGACCTTCCTTCGAAATGTTAAACGCACTCCTGATTGTCATCAGGTAAAAGAAAAAAACAGGAAAAGTAAGGTTTATCCTGGCTGAAACGGCTGGGAAACATTCGTTACCACACCCACGCGCCGCCTACACATTGTGTGTATTAATAGCTCACTTGTAGCTTTTCTCCTTCTCATTACTTTCATCACTTTAGTCGCCTTCAAAAGATTTGGTTGTTACGTTTTGTTTTTGTTGGGGTTTTTTTGTTGTTGTTTTTTTAACCTCTGCATCCTGTCTTGTTTATATCTGTAAGTTCTGCCTTTATTCCGTGCTAACAATTACAGGCAAAGAGAACCTGTCTACCTTCCTAATGTTTTCATCGCTTCTTGGCTACATGAGCCCGAGTACACGCACGTTGCCGTCCTTCACCCAAGAAAAAAATAATTCCGTGTATATATTATAAACCCTGTAATAACTTCTCTGTCCCAATTCCAAATCCGTGCATTCGTCACTAATTGGCTCACAGCTCATTCGTACTACGTTTTGATCTTCAGGGTGGGTTGTGAGTAGGCGTGAGTATGTCTAAATCATGTATTGTTGTGGTTCTTGGCAGGCCAGAAACTGTCAGTGATAAAGTTTTTGCTTTATTTTCTCCCTCTCCTCCCACCTCGTGCTCCTTTTCCCCGTGTGCACGATAGTTTTATTATTGTCATTACTGTTTCTGTTTTTCTTTCTTTAAACGACGATGAATACAGAGTAAAGTGTGGAGAGATCTTTTCTTTACGATTGTCGCATAATACTTGTGTTATTGTTGTTCTGATGTTTTTCAATTCACATTCAAACTCCCAAACGTTTGATATCTAAGCCAGCCTGCTCATTGTGGTACACAATCTGCTTCCACTGTCGTTGTTTGTTTGTTGTTTGTTTTTTGCAGTGTTCTTTTGTACCACTGTTCTTGCACTCTCGGGACATGCACTGTATGTTCCGACGCAATAAGTTTATCTATCCTAAGAGATGAGAGTGCATATTGTTAAACACTACAGCACTTTCTCGCTAATCTTTCACGTGTTTGTTCTATGCAAGCACAGAACGAGCCAAGATTTATTTACAGAGTGGCAGAAAATGGGAATAACAAGGTCCGTAATCATATTGTTTGTACCCCCAAATTCTCAGAGGGGAAAAGACACAAACAATGAAAGCTGCAGCGAGTGTAGCATTTCACTGACATGACTCTAAATTTCGGGAGTCTGGCGTATTCGTTTTCCCTCGTTAATGTGTCGAAACATTTGCAGTCATGCATTGTTCAATAGGAGTCCCGTGCACTTTTCAATCCCGTTTGTCTCAATCAAACAGCGTGGAAGAATGAAAAAAACTGCGGAGAAATTAACCACGGCTAGCCGATCCTTTCAAAACTCTGTTGCAGGTATAATTATCGCACAGCCATCCCTATGATAAAGTCAAACATAAGCTATATCTGTTTGCAATTTATGCTATATTTGAACCATTCATTCACTCAATCCACTAACCAGAAGGGAAGATGGGATGAGATGCCTGTGTTGTTGTGTTACCAAATAATTATGATATGCCAATCTAGACTAAATTGACTTTGTAACCTTTTAAGGACATATTGTATTTTTCTCTTGTCCGGGCTATCATTTTGTACGATCAGTGGTTTCTTATGATGACCACAAGATGGAAATTGAACAAACAGAATAAAGAGGGGAGCAGTCAGATTTTTTTCTTTATTTTGATTTCTTTTTATTTAATTAATTTTTTTTTTTACACGACAGTTGGGCGTACAGGGCCCTTTTCCACACCACGGCAGCAATGTGTACAGGGAAACAGGATTTCTATTACAGCATTGTGTCCCGACAGAGCTCAATCAATATGTCAAAGTGCCCTGCCTGGCCATTCTGGTTCCCACAGAACACAACAAACAAACAAAAAAAGAATGTTCTCTTCGCCTTTCAAGCTCACATATTTTGATCTGGTGATAATAGATCTCTCATCGCTAGCGAACTTATATTATTTACAACCCTGTTCCATGGCAGTACTCGGACATTCGACCGGTGACTGCCATCCATAATGTACGTGTGCTCGAAAGGGGGGGGGGGAGGGGGAGTGGGGATGCCTGCAGCGTATGAAAAGCGTAGGCCTACTTGAAAAAAAAACAACAAAAAGGAGGCCGGGGGGGGGCGGGGGGGGGTCTGGAAAGCCTGCGATACCGGGATACCGAGACCAATCAATTCGTCATAATTTTATTCCGTGCGCCGTCTTGTGCTAGCATCATCGATGCCAACAATCCAACAATTCGCACCACATCCCTTTCATAATTGAACGAAAAAGAATAGTACCAGAGACCTTACAATAGCTTTATAAGGTCTCTGATAGGTACTCAGCGAATGTATACGAGCGCAAATTTGTGGACAGATAGTGGGAGAAGGGATGGTTCGTCTCGGTATTCTGTGTCTCGGGTAAGGTATAGTATAGTCGCCTATGAGACACCAGGTCAAGAAAGGCCATCCGCTTACCCAGCAGAACCAAAATTGATCGGCAAAAGGACTGCCAGGTGATTGCTACATTCATTGCTACATGATATATTACATTACTAGGCCGGGACACTTAAGACTCCTACAACTTTCCAGTTACACTTTTTGCAGTCACCAGAGTAGACAGGGAAAGTACTTGGGAAATTCCTTATTACGTGAATCATAAGTATGCCTTGCATTGCACAAGTTGGCTGCCTCAGAGGTTTTGCAACCTTTCATTGGTCATGACCGCTTCAGAATCCAGGGCCGTCTCAGCGCACTGGCATACTGAGCAATTGTCCATGGGCCCTAAAGATATAAGGAGCCCCCATGTATGAAAATTTACATTGGTTTTTGAAACGGGCAAGAAAATCCCGCACATTAGAAAACAATCTGCTCAGGGGCCCATAATTATAGATTGCCCTGTATGAATCTCATACTAGTTCGCAGAACAAACTCTTCTAAGTAATTACACATCATACAGGGTGGACCAAACGTCACTTTACTATAATATTATTTTATTTACACAGTTATATTTCAACTAAATAAGATGTACATGTCGTATAAATTATACTTCAACTTAGTGAAGTGTACATCCAGTAAATTAAAACTCAGGTTAAATCAAATAATGTTCAGAATTACCCCTTGGGTTGGCACCTCTAAGACACAAAATAGTATGTGTCCTTATACCTGAGTATCAGTTTGTGTCATAAAACAAGTCTGCATGACGTGA
>OZ007577.1:39071875-39131875 GCA_963931925.1 Onchidella celtica
AAAGACGCTCTTATCTTGACTGGAGGCCAGACTCGTCGAATCAAAGGGAGAGATCGCTGAAGGTCCTCGATCCCACGAACGCATGTCAATCGCATTAGTGAAAGGGAATGCAGCAAGTCTCCTAGCCTTTTTGACTTAAGCTTTTTTTTACGCGAGGTATAAAGCCAGTTCCCCGACTTAGACATAATGGTGAAAAGGGTGCGTGGTATCTAGGTTAGGAGTCCCACCCCGGCCAGATACCTCCGTCTTCGGGTTATTTTGCGAGAGCAGAATCATTTGCTCACGCTCGGCTCCCCTGGTGGTGTTACAAAAGCCCCCTCACCGGCGGCAAGGAGTGACCGGGGGTGGGGGGGGGGGTAGCCAGTTCCCAAAATTTGACTGTCCAAACGGTTAATTTTCAATTCCGTCCAGGTTAATCATTTTACAGCTTCCTCATAGAAAACAGTATGCGTGTATACAATGTTGTGTCATACCATTGTCAGAGATGTATTGTGACACTTTTCTTTCTTTTTAACGGTCCATCATTTTAAAATATTTCTCATTTGGTGTTTATTTAATGATTGTATATGAATTTTTACCTCCACTGGCTTTTTGCTGAATGTCCTTTTAATTGTCCACTATGGCAGGGATGGCCAAACCTCGGCTAGCGAGCCACATGTGGCCCTTTCACCTTCAATCTGCGGCTCGTGGAAATGTTTGTTTCCGTAGTTCATTACCGTATTTAATACCTTGAGTGCAGTTAAACAATCATCTCTCGAGCTTTTGAAAATATTTGGTTTTTATATGTACTTTGTGATTACTGAAACTAACTCAAATTAACAGTTCAGAAAACTGCATACATGAGTAAATAGTGTTGCATACACATGCATTTCTCAATGTTTATGTACAGTTTTTGTACCAAAATGTGTATGTAACAATAAAAACGTTTGTATATCTTGTGGCTTTTGCACATCTGAACTTTTTCCGTATGTCGCTCTTGCATTAAACAAGTTTGACCACCCCCTGCACTATGCCATTTTGCGTACATTACCTTTGGCATTTTTAGCATAGTCTGTTTCCTCAATTTTTTTCCTTTTCCCGAAGATTTTGAAAAAAAAAAAAAAAAGTTATGATAGTTTTTATCACACGGCCCTCGATAATATGAGCAATATTTATTTTATGAAAGTAACGAAGTCTCATCAGTTTTGTCAAACGGGCACTGTTTTCTTCCCTCACGTTTTTTGTTTGTTTTCATCTGTCCTTTCCTCCTTATTTCAGCCTTACCTTGTTTTTAAAAAAAAAAATTTTCTCTAAAGTCTTCGTCATTTTCTCATTCAGCTTTTTCATTATTAGCTAACCGTTTACTTTTCCATCTCTTACTTTTCCTGTTGTGATACCCTCTCCACCACACATACATATATGCACGCACAACCACTCAGTCCTCATTTAAAAGATATTTTTACTTCATTTTTTACTTCCATTTTAGTTTATCCATTTCTATTTCTCTTCCCGTAAGAGTTTCTTCTATTCTATGAAATTATGACTGGCCCGACATTATCAGGAACTACAAGGTCCAATTTCTCTTCAGCTACAGCTGGAACTACAAGGCCCAATTTCTCTTCATCGGCTACAGTTAGAATTACAAGTTTCAATGTCTCTTTAGCGGCTACAGCCGGAACTACAAGGTCCAATCTCTCTTCAGTGGCTATAGTTAGAATTACAATGTCCAATTCCTCTTCAGTGGCCCCACTCGGAACTACAAGGTCCAATTTCTCTTCAGTGGCTACAGCCAAAAGTACAAGGTCCAATTTCTCTTCAGTGGCTACAGCTGGAACTACAAGGTCTGGTTTTCTTCTTGGCTGTAGCTGGGACTACATGGCCCAGTCTCCCATCAGTGGCTACAGCTGGTAAGAACTAAGGCATGACTTAATTTCTTGTCGATAACAGCTTTACGAGGCCCACTTTCCCCTCAGTGACCAGAGCTCTACATATACATGGCCCATTTTCTTTTCACTGACTTATTGTCCACAGCTGGTGCTACATGTCCCAGTTTCTCTTCACTGGCCTATTGCTTACAGCTGGAACTACGCAAATGGATGTAAAGACAGACAGACAGACAGAAAGACAGGTGGACTGATGGACAGACAAACTGGCGGACGGACAGGCAGACAAACAGGCAGATAGATAGACAGATAGATAGATAGATAGATAAATAGATAGATAGATAGATAGATAGATAGATAGATAGATAGATAGATAGATAGATAGATAAATAGATAGATAGATAGATTACTAGATAGATAGATAGACAGACAGACAGACAGATAGACAGATAGATAGATAGAATAGATAGATATAGATAGATAGATGGATGGATGGATGGGTGGATGGATGGATCGATGGATGGATAGGTAGATAGATAGATAGACAGATAGATAGATAGATAGATAGATAGATAGATAGATAGATAGATAGATAGATAGATAGATAGATAGATAGATAGATAGATAGATAGATAGATAGATAGATAGATAGATAGATAGATAGATAGATAGATACCCTCTCACATCAGGGTTGTGAGCAAACAGGACCACACAAACTTTAGTTCTCATTCGAGAAGGAACGGGTATGGCAAACCAGGTCTATCCCAATCACAACTGAAACCAAGCATTGCAATATCCCGTGCAAGGCCGGAGATCTCTATCTGTGGTAATTGATACATGCAAGCGCCATCCAAAATGTTAGCTTATAACGTATTCATTTGTGAGGTACTACAAAACCGTGTGTCTCACCCACAACATGTAGAGCTTCGGCAAAGACTGATCATTATTTATTGATTGCGGCAGCAGATACAAATGAATGAATCTCTTTCTACAATGGAGCGAATCCCATTAATGCGTTCAGTGAAAAGGCTCCGAAACCGCGCATCGAAACTAATATGAAAATTGGTAGGTTGGCTAGCTTGCAGGTGTGCGTGCTCATGAAAAGACACAAAGCCGTTATATTTTTATACTTTCACAATTTCATTAGTTTGACTAGGGAAAACCCAAGACAGGATACCGAAACGAATCACTTCATCATATTCTGTCCGTCGACTTGCGCGCTTATCATCGATATCAACAATGCAACAATTTGCACCACACCCCTTCACGATTGAATGAAAAAGAGCAGTACTCAGGGTATTTATACGCGCTCAATTGATGGACATATAGTGAAAGAAAGAATGGTTCGTCTCAGTATTTTGTGTGTCGGGGGAAATATTATCACCCCGATCCGCCATTTTAAAGAATTAAAAACTTGGATTCCTGTTGTTGGCTTGTGCTGTTGAACAGAGCAGTTAGTTTAAACCTTTGACAAATTCGTCAGTTTGAATGAATTGTCCCCTCGATCCACCATTTTCACCTTCATACGGCGAGTCTATGTAATTAAAAAAAAAAATCTGGGGATTTTGAACAATGCCTGCCGCAGTTCACACAGCTCAGATTTGCCTGCAATTTTACAGGTGGTACCTTTCTCACCATAGAGGGTTCTTTTTAGGATTTAGAGACTTGAACTGATGGGGAAGTACTTTTTTTATTTTGCTTTGTGTCGCTAATTGAATACCTTGGATCCTTCTTTTTCTTTTTCTCACGAACGCCTAAACCCATGAATGCATTATATTTCCTGCCTCTAGTCCATCCGCGCGGGCCTACATGCCTTCGTGCACACCCATTGGGGCTTTTTTCTTTCATTCACAGAACAGACCACAACCCCTCCCCAGTCAACAGAGTCTATAATCTTTGCATGCCCAGGTAGCACCACAGGGTAGCAGCATACGGCTGTGAGAGGCGCGCGAGAGGACCATCTGAGTCGCATGGAAAGGCCAGAATCTTAGCCACGAGATCACAACACAGGACCAAATTTTAGCCACTAGATCACAACACATGATCAAATCTTATCCACGAGATCACACCACAGGACCAAATCTTATCCACGAGATCACACCACAGGACCAAATCTTATCCACGAGATCACACCACAGGACCAAATCTTAGCCACGAGATCACACCACGGGACAAATTTTAGCCACGAGATCACACCAGAAGACCAAATCTTAGCCACGAGATCACACAACAGGGCCAAATCTTAGCCACTCGATCACACCACAGGATCAAATCTCAGCCACTCGATCGCACCACAGGATCAAATCTTATCCACCAGATCACAAAACAGGGCCAAATCTTAGCCATTACGCCGTTGATGATTGGGCAGGGTTACTTCATAGCGCGGAGTGGAGAGAAGTTGACGTGAAGAAGTTACACTTACAAAACAAAAAAAATATATATACATTTAAGTTAGATTACCATGCAAACAAAAATGTTAATAAAAAATAAGGAAAACTGTCTAATTGGTGAAGGTGTGGGGGGGGGGGGGAGATTCTAAAATGAAGATAAACATCTCGCCTTGAATCGGAGATTGCCTGTATTATTTCATTTTACTTAGACCTCGAATATCACCAACAAAGAAGAAGGTTCACCTGGTTTGGGTACCCTGCTACTAGTTTGCTCTTTCTTTCTCATTCTTTCTCTCTCTCTCTCTCTTTTTGTCTCTATCTCTTTCTTTCTCTCTCCCTCTGTCCCTCACTATAATGTTAGTTCGGCTTTGTTTTTTGCCGTTGTTGTTTTTTTAAAGTACAAAATATACAACTGTTACGTCAGTTTCATTTAGTTGCCAGGTTATTAATAATATTCGTCACTGTCTCTTACTCTCTCCCACATTGCGATCTCATGTTCCCTTTACGTATTGGTAAATTTGTGATGACTTTTAGCGTGTATTTTCATGTACATATCTCATGGTGGGCTGGGCCAATCTTCCTTCTTCCTAAGTGCCACCGCATTCCATATAAATGTATTATACAATGTTATTCATAATAATTCCGCATATTCAGCCCAAAGCATGAAGTCGGGCACTGTCTTCTCTAATGTCATCTGTAATGAATCGGATTTTCGAAATTTCATGTATAAAAGTACGGGCAGGAAAGGATAAGGGCAGAGTTAGAGATTTGATAAGATTTAGGGTTGAGGATAAGGACGGGGTTAGGGATACGTACATACACGTACAAGCCCCAAGAGTAAAACGCTTGGGATGCGTACATACTTATAACAACAGCCTAAATAAATAAATAAATAAATAAATAAATAAATAAATAAATAGTTGGTGTACGCTCTTCTTCAACCATCGCTCTTTGGCGTGGCAACTATTTTTTGGTCTTACTGGGGAACCCTGCCCACTTTTCACAACTATCGGAGAAAGGATCTACTATCATCTGTCTGGTTATCTCTGTATTACTATCTGTCCTTTCCGCTCATATATCCATTCATTCAGCTAACTTTCCCTCCGTCCAGTTAAAATGATAATTATTTAAACAAATAACCTAAAAATATACTGATTACCTGGCACGTTGTATCGGCTTGCCTCCACAGATAATATTGCACTACTCGACCGCTACTACACATTGATTACCGGTACTTAACTCTCTTGTGACTGCACCCGGCTGTCACTGTTGTGACTGCACCCGACAGTCAATTTTTTTGTATATAGGCCAACTCCACCATCAAGGACTGTGCTGCGATTTCGTGTCATGAGTTGCCCGCCTACCAGACTGCGCTCTCCCTTTCGTTGATGATCCGCGAATATGACATTGGGTATTACGGTGCATACGGCCACCTTACTCCTATCACGGTCTATTTGGGTACCGGTACTTTATTTATGTTTCGTATTTAGAGTTTCTAAATTTGACCAACAGAAAATAGTCTGTACAAACTTTATCACACTGGTAAAATTCTGAAAATTTTTGTGTGAGTTCTGTCACAAATCCCAGACTGGGGGATGTAATAAGTTATGACAGGACAACAATCACGAACGAACAAGTTTAACACTTAACAGAACAACCCATCAGACTCACACATTTATTAAACATAATTATACAGATAATAGCGCAATTACATACATTATATTATTGAAATTAACTGCCGTACAACGGCCTTATTCTCACATGCACTCTTCCTCGGATCCACAACCCGGTAGTTACTTCCTAAAGGCACTTCGGCCTCAGCCTCTCCCCTCAGGGTCGTAATAGCACATTAATAATTCACTGGCACCGCAGTCTCTCAATATCACCTTCCTATTGTCATACACCTTAGCATTCCACTAGCACCTCCGCAGGGCAATAACACATTATCATTTCAATAGCCCATCAACATGGCAATAGTACATTATCAGTTCACTAGCCCATCAACATGGCAATAGTACATTATCACATTCACGCTCATATCTACGTCCCTGTCCGTGGCCTGACTGCCACGACTTTATGTGCCTCTTCTGTCCTGCACCGACAGCCTCACTTCTGGCCTATGTGTGGCCTCCGGCCCTATGCTGGCCTATCCCCCGTGCTCACTGAGGCGGCTCTTTAGCCCGTCCCCGACACCTACAAGAATAACATTACATTGGTATAATACCCTACCATTTCTATTCACTCCACCTCTCCTTACAACCCATGAAGCGTACACACAATAGTTCACCTTTCACTCACCAAACATCTTACGGTAACACACCTCCATCGGAGTACACAATACTCACTCGTGCTACAAATCCATGAACTCACTTTCATCTATCGCTCATGGCGCACATTGCTATATCCAATATCAAGGACTTCCACATTCCTCACATATACTTATTTACATCATGGTAATAGACGAATATAATATAATAAATCAATCATAATTATCAATCAACGTTCTACCTACCAGTCATCACTGGAAAAAACACTCTCATCCGTCTTCCGACTGCTCCCCTTATGTTCGCCCGCTGGGCTCTTACTAGCGTCCGTTCAGTAGGACCTTCTAACTTGCAGTGATAGTAATACAGCGCTTTCGCCTCATTCAGACCCCCCCCCCCCCACAACTCACAACATGCACGCTTTAACTTACTTGTCTACGTGCGTTAATTTTACTCTCCTCCTTTCACGTCTTT
Organism: Onchidella celtica; assembly: GCA_963931925.1. Classification (NCBI taxonomy): domain Eukaryota; kingdom Metazoa; phylum Mollusca; class Gastropoda; order Systellommatophora; family Onchidiidae; genus Onchidella; species Onchidella celtica. The sequence goes on from OZ007577.1 coordinate 39,078,866, forward strand.
CCCTACTTGTCTGCCGTGAGCCCTTCTTACTCTACACCCGCTCTGTAGCAATCCCCTTAATTGCACTCACTCCACTCGTGACAAGTTCTGCAAAACGTTTTGTAAATGAGTACAAAAGTTTGTAAATCAAGTTGTAGATCTTGGCCCCTCTCAGAAAGGACAGGACGCACTGTGGGGCCGCGATATAAAATAATTCTTTCATGGATCCGCAAGCATAGCGCCTTATCCGGATATGCATGAAATCTACACATGTTTGGCAACTGAAGTGAAGGTAATGGAAAAATTTATTTTTCTTCGCTGTATGAAACATCCTTTGGAAATAAACAGAAGATTTAAACTATAATCAATACATCGCTGAATTAATAAGAATACAAACAAGCGATACAAATGTGAACAGTTTTTCACACATCAACATGGGAAAAAATATGATAAATTACGAAGACGGATCTGTTTTAGACCAAATTTAGCCTTTGATATTATTCATTTGTAATTTGTTTTTGAGCCGCAAAAAAAAAATATTTTTAAAAAATGACAGCATCTTGGCCGAGTAAAGTCAAAAAGCACGATCGAAACAGTTGCCTTTCATCTCGGTGAGAGTCATGTTCCACGGCTATTTTATGATTACAGTGTAATTATTATTATTATTATTATTACTAGTTTGGCCTGCTGACTCCTGGAATACACAGATGTAGTTTTTAGAGTTCCATCACTAATGCGTAAAGTGAGACACAGAACGAAAGTTCCTGTCATACTTTTCAATTCTAGATCTACTCGAAGAAAAATTTTAATGCGTCTTTTTTTTTTTTTTCGGGATAAAATGTCGTAACACTTTATTCTGTTCAATTCAGTTGTGGCTTAAAATCAAAGTATTAAAGATACAGAAAGGTTCGAGACCTTTTAAAATATGCCCACGCACACCTTTACGTCTTTCTATGTGTAATGCGATATTTTGTAGAATTTAAGGCTTACCCATTAAAAGGCCCATTGGAGGCCTTTAATTCCCTAATAAAATGATTATTATCATTATATTGTTATTATTATATTATTACAAGTGAATAAACAGTTCTCGGTTACGGCAAATTGAAAAGGAAGGCTGTGCAAAATTTGGCCCTGTTTGGTCAAGGCAAGTAGGACTAGGAGATATTAAAGGAATTGTGAGACCTTTTATTGTTGAACACACCTGTCATGATTCGGATGTTGTTAAAACTCACGCAGAGAGTGAGTTGTTTTTTTTTCCAGGGCCATGAGAAATTGGCTGGTGGCCTTGAACGGTCCTCGCCAATTATAGTTGGTGAGTAAATAAATGTAAAGTTAAACTGTTAGATTCACGCTTGTCGGTTTTAATGTTCGTGATTAATAAGTAATGGAGTAGGGGTGAAACAAGGTGGGGATAGATGACATTGTTAAGTATGACTAGACAAGTTTTTGCACGTTAACTGGCTGGTAGAATAGTGCAGACGTATTACTACAATTAAAATGGTGGGAGGTTTCGACCTATGAGATAGCTGAACTAATTGGGCCAGCGGACTAGCACGCTGGGTAGTTAGATAGTATAAAACATCGTGTAACGTTCAGATTTAGTGAATACAGACGAGCAGAAGCATCGTGTCGTGAAGTATCTCTGGTTGACCAGTACCTGAACTGTGTGCTTTGAAGACAAGAAGTCCTTGCTAACGGACTGACTGAGCTCTAGAAAGAAAGGTCTGAGTGGGCTGACCTTTGAAAGCCCACGCTGCGCTATATTGATGTTCGCGCCTACCAGTAGGCGTGACCAATGGTAATATATCTTATTAGTTCAAGCATAATAGAGATCGGAGATAGAGAGAGAACTACAGCCTCATAGGAAGACTAAGGAAACCCCAGCTGGCACTCGACCACGAGTGTCCTGTATCATAGATCTATTGCCATAGTATGATTGGAATAATATAGCACATTGTTGATGAATTGAATAGTGATTGTGCATAAAATATAGTCTTTTGGCAACTGCTTAAATTACCTACAAGCCGAAGAGTGCTTCTGTAGGCTTTGAACATACTGGGCTCTCCTAACACTCAAGCCCATATGATTTAGGGAGAGTTTGCCTGGCGACTGGCCAGTGGCGACTCAACTGTCACTTTAAATTGATATCTAGTTTCGTATAATATACCTATTTGCTATTGATTGCAGTACCTCCATAGTTACATGAATATCATTGGTTAAGTTATTAATTAGAGTTCTTTTGGTTTGAATATATACCCCTATTGTCTTTTGTTTTGTTATTAATATTTATGTAAATATGGCCTGACCGGCCTGACATATATGCGCTCTAGTTATTTAATACTTTTCTTGTGTGGTTGTGTCCGAGTGTGAGTTAGCTGCCTCTCGTGCAGTCGTAACATCCCCAAGACCCTAACTCTGCTCGTGACATCTGGAGGGGACCCCACTGACATCTGAAGAGGACCCGTCACCCTCTGACATCTAGAGGACACTACTATCATCTGAAGAGGACCCCGTCAACAGCTGCAGGTCTACCACTCTAGACTCCACTGTTATTTATGTCATTTTTGTAGTTTATAGTTTTGTATACTGCTGATTTTTTTGTCTTGTTTCTCCCCCACATGTATGGCATGTCCTCTCGTCATTGATCCTGGGACCACTACGAGGGACTGACAGCTAGCATCAGGAAAAGACAAGACCAGCGCTGTGGACCAAAGGAAAGAGCCAGTCCATTTTGCCCAGTTAAGTGAACCATCTGTATTTGTCTTCGTTTGAGGGGTTCGTCGTTCCAGCTCCCCTACTTTTGACAGGCATTATTTTTCTTTTGTGTTAGATTAGATAGGCGGGAGGTTGGAAGGGATCGAGACTCAGCATACCTCTTTTTGCCAGACTAGCAGATCTAGATGGCGTTTAAAACGGATAGGAGATATGCTTTGCCTTGAATAGTTCTGTAGGGACCTGTTATTCGTATAGATTGTTAGCGTTCTATCTTCCTCGTATTTTAGGAAGACGTCTCTCCTGTTCTTTTTCTTACCTTTTTGTAGATAGTTTCAGGTTAGTCAGGTCTGTTGTCGTTTGTTCTTTCTGTTAGTCTCGTCTTACTCTCCATGTAATTCTTTTCCATTATAGTGTTGCATTATTATATTTTGTGGGATAAATCACGTGTCTAGGGCACGTTGAGAGATAATCTGGATATTAGAGTTGTTAGGCTTGTATAGCCAAGGAAGTTAATATCGTGAATATTGATTTATTCCGATTTATAGCAGAGGGAACGCTGCTAGGAGTGTACGGAAAATACACTGGGAATATTACATTGGTATCGTTAGTTAACGACCAATCACGGAAGCAGTAGACTGACTGCTTGAGGATTAGGAGAAATACGTGGAGTTAAGTGATCACTGAGTTAGCTCAACCACTACTTGGTTGACTAAGACGTACAGTTTGTTGTTGATTTCGTTAATTTCGTTCATACTGCAGGAACGAACACCCGCAGAGTGCAATTGATAAATTGCTTCAAGGGAGAATAAAGTAAGAGATTTTTCAGAAGCTGTCCTCGATTAGGACATTATTATATCGCATTATCGACCGACATCATGGCCGAACTACAGAAATATTTGGAACTAGCCCAATCATTTGGCATACCGGAAGCTCAGCGTGCTTCTTGGGTAGACCAGAAACTGAAAGAAGAACGAGAAGAAAAGGCCGCGGAGAGATTACGAGAAGAAAAGGCCGCGGAGATATTACGCCAAGAAAAGGCCGCGGAGATATTACGCCAAGAAAAGGCCGCGGAGATATTACGCCAAGAAAAGGCCGCGGAGATATTAGGCCAAGAAAAAGCTGCGGAACGAGACGATAGAGCCGCGGAACGCGCGGAAAAACAGGCTCAAAGAGAGTACGAGCTCGCTTTGAAACAGTTAGAAGCGAAGCAAGCCCAACCTACCGGGGCTCCGGAAGTTACTTCCAATAATAAAACGAAGCCTAAATTGCCAACCTTTAATGATAAGGTTGATCGTATTGATTCCTACCTACACCGCTTCGAACTCCATGCCGTTTGCGCGGGATGGCAGCGTAGTGAGTACACGTCATGCCTCGCCAATCTTTTGACAGGGAGAGCGTTGGAAGTTTTCCATAGCCTCACTATTGATGACGCTAGGGACTATGACATTCTAAAGACCGCGCTATTAAAGCGTTTCCAACATACGGAAGATGGATTTCATAAGCGTTTCCGCGATTGCAAGCCGGAGGCATCTGAGAATTTCTCTACTTACGTGGACCGCCTCCGCCACCTACTCAGCCGTTGGACTGAGTTGGCCGGTGTGGAAGAGGGAAACTACAAGAAACTATATGATTTGATAATTAAAGACCAAATATATATGTCCTGCCACACGGACCTGGTGGCGCATTTTAAGGAACAAGCCCCCAAAACTACCGTCGAGATAACATCGATAGCGGAACGGTATGCTGCGGCTCGCCCTAATCGATCGTTAGCTAAAGCTAAAGTAAGCGAACCGTGTTACGCCGGCGCTGCTACTAAGACACCGGTACCGTCGAGACAATCAAGACAGCCCTTTCGACAGTCGCCGCAGGTTCGTCCACGGTCCGAGCCGCCGGTTAGCAGGAGGCAACCGAATCCCCATAAATTTTCTCGGGACTGGGAACCCCGATATACACGTCCTTTCCCTACCGGAGGACCGCGTAACAACTACTATCAAGCGCCCACATTTCCTTCTTATCGAGGTACACCTCGAAGGGATGATAATCCAGTCTACTGTTATAGATGTGGCGCCGGAGGCCACATTGCGCGACAATGCAGAGTTAGATTAGATGCGGCAAATGCATGCTCTGTAGCATTCACCGAAAACCGCGGTTACAGAACTAGGAATGCCGAAACCGTAGATAAAGTTATTCCAGTTATGTCCGCCCTCCACGAGCGAGGCGCGCTGACATTGTATGAGGGACGAGTAAACGCCATACGAGCATCCGTATTGCGAGATTCAGGCTGTACGACCGTCGGTGTACGTGAATCGCTGGTCCGTCCTGCACAACTCCTGGATCGCGATGCGACATGCATTACTTTTGGTGGTTCAGTTGAACATTTTCGTTTGGCGGAAATATATGTTGACACACCGTTTATAACTGGTGTTGTCACGGCCTGCGTGCTACCAAATCCGGTCGCCGACCTAATCATTGGGAATATTCCCCACTTAAAGGACGTCTCCGATTGCGAACTCGGGATTTGGGATGATAACGACATTGCGTGTGTCACGACAAGACAACAATCGCGTCGCCAGAGTGACGACACATTACGATCGCCTGTCGTCGATTTGGATGTAACCCCCGAGATTTTTCGTAACGAACAGCGCACAGATCCATCACTAAAGCCCCTCTTTGCTAAGATTGATCCGGACAACCCGGATACATCCAGGTTCTGCCTTAAAGACGACCTCCTATATCGCGTTTTTCGGGGAAAGCGCGAAACTATTTTGCAATTGGTCATACCGAGATCATTTCGCCGAGACATCACCCGCCTCGCGCACGACACGCCATTGGCGGGCCACCAAGGCAAAGCGAGAACAAAATCGAGAGTCCTGTCTCAGTTTTTTTGGCCCGGGGTTTACGGGGACATAAATAGCTATGTGTCGCGTTGCGATACATGCCAGAAAAGAACCCCCAAAGGAAAAACTTCGCGGGCACCTATACAAGAGATGCCGCCGGTTTCCACTCCATTTCAGCGAGTTGCCGTCGACATCGTCGGGCCATTACCGAAGTCGGATAGAGGCCATCGGTTTATTCTATCAGTAATCGATTATGCCACCCGTTGGCCTGAGGCTGTCCCTGCAAAGGAAATATCGGCCGATCACGTCGCCGAGGCATTGGTGACCATATTCACACGTGTCGGATTCCCGTCCGAATTATTGTCCGATAGAGGTCCGCAATTCACCTCTGACCTTTTCAGGAAAGTATTGGAACTCACGGGCATTAGGCAGAAACTTACGTCGCCATACCATCCACAGTCCAATGGCTGTTGCGAGCGCTGGAATGCCACCATGAAAACTATGCTGGCACGCGTTTCCGCCGATAGACCTGGTGACTGGGACCGTCGACTTCCGGCCATCTTGTTCGCATATAGGGAACTCCCAAATGCGACAACGGGTTTTTCCCCGTTTGAACTTTTATACGGTCGAAAACCACGTGGCCCGATGGCCATTTTACGCGATTTATACGCCGGTTCTGATACCGACGTTCCTGATACGCGATCCGCGTATCAGTACATAGTCGATCTCCGACATAGAATAGTTAATGCATGCGACCTGGCTCGACAATTTGCATGCGTACGGACCAGGTCATTTATAGGATATCGCGATCGGGGTAGTCGGTTAAGAACCCTGTCAGTCGGAGATCGGGCATTGGTGCTGCTACCAGAAACGAATAACAAGCTACTCCTCACTTGGAAAGGCCCCTTTCTAGTTAAAAAGCGACTCTCGAGAGTTAATTATCTCATTACCATACGTGGTAACGATAAGGTGTACCATATTAATATGTTGAAAAAGTATCTTACCGATAATCAAACTCATCACGATCATTCATGCCATGTTGTGGCCCAAGCAAACGCAACGATGGTCACTATCGATGACAACGACCGGGAGCCATTATCTATGACTAGATCGCTCCTATCCGTGCAAGCCACAGAGTACGCGACTTCCGTTAATATCAATCCAGAGCTGGATCAAAGTAAGACACAGGACATCATGAATCTAGTTCGGGAGTTTTCGCCAGTATTCACTGATTTGCCGGGTAAAACATCTTTAGTTCAACACGTCATCCGGTTGCACTCGGACGTACCCGTGTTTGTCAAACCCTACCCGCGCCCGCTGCAAGCGCACGACACCATACAGTCCGAGGTGGAAAAGATGCTCAGCTTAGGAGTCATTGAGCGCTCGACGAGCCCTTACTGCTCGCCGATTGTACTAGTAAAGAAAACAGACGGTTCCGTTAGATTTTGTATCGATTACAGGAAGCTTAACGCTCTAACCATTTACGATGCTGAACCTATCCCGAATCAGGAAGATCTATTTGCGCGATTGGCCGAGTCGTCCGTGCTTTCGAAAATAGATTTGGCTAAAGGCTACTGGCAAATCCCAATGGAAGAGGCCAGTAAACAGTACACAGCGTTTCAGACCCCTATGGGTCTCATGCAATGGAGATTGATGCCATTCGGTCTCGTAACGGCACCAGCGACATTTGCGAGGATGATGAACATCCTATTGCAGCAGACACCATGCGTCCTAAGCTACTTTGACGACATTTGCGCTTTCCATACGGATTGGAAAGGCCACTTAGAAGCACTTCGTCAAGTGCTTAGTAAACTTCGAGATGCCGGGCTTACAGCTAAGCCTAGCAAAGTCTTCCTGGGTTATACGCAGATTAACTTTCTGGGACATACTATCGCCAAAGGCGTCCAAACACCGGACGACAGTAAGATAAGTAAGATTTTAAAACTCCAGGCTCCTCATACTAAGAAGCAGGTTCGTAGCCTGTTAGGCTTCTTAAGCTATTATCGGAAATTCGTTGCTAATTTTTCGGCCCTTACGGCCCCGTTATCCGATCTTACAAGAAAAGACAGACCCAACAAAATTACCTGGAATACGCAGTGCGCCACCGCGCTCGCGACAGTGCAGCAACTGTTCTCCAGTTCGCCGCTGCTTATCCTACCGAATATTAGACGCACCTTCACCGTCCGAACTGACGCGTCGGACCAAGGAATTGGAGCTGTTTTGCTTCAGGAAAGAGATGGCTTATTGCGCCCTTGTATGTACGCTAGCCGGAAATTACTTCCGAGAGAGCAGAGATACGCTATTATAGAGCGAGAATGCCTGGCGATTGTATACGCCGTAGACGAGTTTTCCCGCTACCTACTTATGACGGAATTCGTCATCGAGACAGACCATAAACCGTTGTTATTTTTAAAATCGAACCGAGCCAAGAACGCTCGTTTGACCAGATGGAGTCTGGCCCTTCAGGAATACCGCTTCATTATAAAGGCCATTCCTGGTGGAGATAATGTCCATGCCGACCTATTATCACGGTTACCTTAATCTTGTTGTATTTTATTCTGTCATATGTATTGGCGTTGGATACTGATTAGCACCTCATTCAGAGACCGAGGGATGGTATCACATATTGTTCACCCATTGTGAACACTTTTCACCTACCCCTTTGCTTTCCTTTGATCCAACAGCTATTTTACTGACATCGACCCGTATTTTGGCCACACCAGACGTTGTTGCCCAGGGTCGAGGACGAGAAGTCATGGCAGACCAGGAGTCCAGATCCACTAATGCCATCGATGCTACTATAGTTATCTTTTCTTGAGTATTATTCATTGTATGTATGCATTCCTGATGACATTCGCACAGGATCAGTGTTGTACTCTAAAATTTTAGAGTTATGATTGTTAATGTCTACGTATTTAGAGGTAAGATTTAATCATCAGAGAGATACATACTTTTGGACGGAGCCTTAAGATTTTCATGAAGTTTTGTCCATCAAGGATACCCGTCCTGTAGGTTTTTTTCAACTTTTGTAGTAGTCTTAGTGATTACCTAGTTAAGTTCACCTTTCGAGCAATTTCTCGACTCATGCCTTCCCTTTACGATAATCATTTATATCGTTAAAATTGCAAATTTTAACTGGGGTGGGGGATGTGTCATGATTCGGATGTTGTTAAAACTCACGCAGAGAGTGAGTTGTTTTTTTTTCCAGGGCCATGAGAAATTGGCTGGTGGCCTTGAACGGTCCTCGCCAATTATAGTTGGTGAGTAAATAAATGTAAAGTTAAACTGTTAGATTCACGCTTGTCGGTTTTAATGTTCGTGATTAATAAGTAATGGAGTAGGGGTGAAACAAGGTGGGGATAGATGACATTGTTAAGTATGACTAGACAAGTTTTTGCACGTTAACTGGCTGGTAGAATAGTGCAGACGTATTACTACAATTAAAATGGTGGGAGGTTTCGACCTATGAGATAGCTGAACTAATTGGGCCAGCGGACTAGCACGCTGGGTAGTTAGATAGTATAAAACATCGTGTAACGTTCAGATTTAGTGAATACAGACGAGCAGAAGCATCGTGTCGTGAAGTATCTCCGGTTGACCAGTACCTGAACTGTGTGCTTTGAAGACAAGAAGTCCTTGCTAACGGACTGACTGAGCTCTAGAAAGAAAGGTCTGAGTGGGCTGACCTTTGAAAGCCCACGCTGCGCTATATTGATGTTCGCGCCTACCAGTAGGCGTGACCAATGGTAATATATCTTATTAGTTCAAGCATAATAGAGATCGGAGATAGAGAGAGAACTACAGCCTCATAGGAAGACTAAGGAAACCCCAGCTGGCACTCGACCACGAGTGTCCTGTATCATAGATCTATTGCCATAGTATGATTGGAATAATATAGCACATTGTTGATGAATTGAATAGTGATTGTGCATAAAATATAGTCTTTTGGCAACTGCTTAAATTACCTACAAGCCGAAGAGTGCTTCTGTAGGCTTTGAACATACTGGGCTCTCCTAACACTCAAGCCCATATGATTTAGGGAGAGTTTGCCTGGCGACTGGCCAGTGGCGACTCAACTGTCACTTTAAATTGATATCTAGTTTCGTATAATATACCTATTTGCTATTGATTGCAGTACCTCCATAGTTACATGAATATCATTGGTTAAGTTATTAATTAGAGTTTTTTTGGTTTGAATATATACCCCTATTGTCTTTTGTTTTGTTATTAATATTTATGTAAACTATGGCCTGACCGGCCTGACATATATACGCTCTAGTTATTTAATACTTTTCTTGTGTGGTTGTGTCCGAGTGTGAGTTAGCTGCCTCTCGTGCAGTCGTAACATCCCCAAGACCCTAACTCTGCTCGTGACAACACTCACTATGACAGCCTATCCCTACTTGTCGTGAAGTCTCACTAAAACCCTCCCAGTGCGTTGGGTGTTCACTGCAAAAACTGCAAAGCAAAAAAGTTGTATAAAGTTGACGAAATGTAATGAAAACCACAGAAAAACTGTGGCATCGCAGCAAGGCCTAAAGCAAAGTCAAAAATCGGCAAAATGAAAAAGTTGTTTGTAGCAAAGTCATGCCTTCGAAATAATGCCAAAACGATACAATAGAACGAAAAGACAAATTAAAGACAAAAAAAAACAACAACAACCGATATTTCGGTTGAATACCTTTATCAATGAAAACAACAACAACAATAATGATGGCAGAAAACAATGGAAAATTGAACAGGTAAAACAATTGAACAATTAAAAAAAGCAGAAAACAATGGAAAATTGAACAGGTAAAACAATTGAACAATTAAAAAAAGCAGAAAACAATGGAAAATTGAACAGGTAAAACAATTGAACAATTAAAAAAAATGTAGCATATTATGAAATATTTGTAGAATATTAAATCAATACGATGACTTATCTGCGAGCCACTGACTTGTATTTCCACAGGGCAGCACGTCCGCCCATGTGTGGAGGCTCGAAATTGTATCGTTTTTGTATTATTTCTTTGCGACGCTTTGCTACATACAACTTTTTTGGGGGGTCAAGTTTTAAAAAAATGTTGTATAGCATGTATTATATACTACTATCGTTCAAACACAGTCAAATTTGGGCGAGAACTCGGCAGTACAAAGTAAATCCCCCCAAAAATCGTCCGGTATTTTCCATATGGCTGTTTTTATAACTAAGCACATACTTACCCCTAACGTTTTGTGCTAGGGGCAGGTACATAAATCTACTATCATAACTAACTCCGACCTTATTCTCAACCCTAAATCTTGTCGAATCCCAAACGCTGCCCCCCTACTCTTCCAACCAAAAAACAGGAGGAAAACACAAAGAAAATCTGAAAGAATAATTAATTAAGGCCGTTGTTGTGAGTATTTCGAGAGGAGCTCTCTAGGACTAGAGTCACAAAAGGCTTTAAAATAGTACCCTTGGGGACCGTACGTAATTGTAACTTCATTCTTTCCATAATTATGTTGTATGGGCATTTTTGCCTTATGGAGAAAATGAAGATAGAGTAGAGTTGTGTAAAATCAGGGTTTTGTTCAATACGCTTCAAAATGGCAACTTGGTATAAAATGCCCACGAAAAATACACACATGACACTTATACACATTAAAATTAGGAGTGAGAGAAATACTTTCGTGACAAAAACATCAAAATGGACAAAATGTCACATACATCGATATTGCAAATACCCCTCGAGAAGTGTCGGGATGAAGACTTTGATAAATCTCTCTCTCTCTCTCTCTCTCTCTCTTTCTCTCTCTCTCTCTCTCTCTCTCTCTCTCTCTCTCTCTCTCTCTCTCTCTCTCTCTCTCTCTCTCTCTCTCTCTCTTTCTCTTGGCCTTTATCCTGGGGTCTTAGAAAATCGTTGGGGCGTCACAGAAGTCTTGGCAACCAGCTTTGGTGCCTGAAGTGGGACAAAAAATTAAGGTTCTATAGCCCCCCCCCCCTCCCCCCCTTTCCCTTTACTGTGCAAGCGCAGTAAACCACAGATACCTTACACTAAGGTTAGTGTAAAGCGGGCCACAGACAATCAAACTTTTCCATAGCTTGTCGCGCGACAAACTAATGGGTTATTGTATTTCGATCGTGTGTGGCAAATAGTGGCAAAGATTGAACACTTGTGGACCAAATTAAAAACGGTTTCGGCCGATTTGTTTGAGCAAAAGAACCACAAGCAGTGCTTATGATTTTGTCATCAAGATCATCATCCAAATCCGCCTTCCACCCACCTCCTCCCCCGTTTCGGGTAGTAACTAGGTCAAATATGTAGAGCTAGGCATAGCCTAGACTAATACATACTGCCAACAAAAGTCTCTACAACGGTCACTTGGGCAAAGGAAAAATTCGTCGACTTTTTTTATATTTACAGAAGTTATGAGTGTTTGTGGAAAGTGAAGTCAAAGCAGTATAGTAATAGATTCGAAAAAGAAAAAGCTTATGAATGATATATGAGAAGATTTTGTAAAAACTTTCCAGTCTTTGGCGGACCGGGAATTCGTTCTCAAAAAGATAAATTCCCTAAGAATCACATTCAGAAAAGAAGTCAAGAAAGTCGAGGCTTCGATGACATCAGCAGGAGCTGTGGAGGATGAAATTCATAAACGGAAGATGTGGTACTTCAGTAATTTGGTGTTCCTACGAGATAACCTACGAGACCTCCTTTTCCTCTTCTTCGGTGTAAAATAAAAATCAGAATTGTACTAGATATTATATTATCTTCGTACCGTACCTAGCTTTTGACGCCATTTTGTACACACCGGTCGCCAACTTGAAACACCAACTTGAATCGTGTGTGATGGCGAGATCATGGCTTGAGAACCCTCATGCAAGTTTGAGACCTGTCAAGTTTATTTGTTGATGAAAGAAGTTTGACAAACTTTAGAAAAGTTTGATCCTCTCTGGCATGCTTAAGATACCTCTGTAGTAAACTGTGAGTGCGGTGTGATATGAAAGTTGGCAAATATATATACGAAAAAAAAAAATGTATTTGCGACGCCCTACTGTTGTGGACAGTGTTGTAACTCGGATTTAAACTGTAGTAACAGTGTTCGAGCCCTTGGGCAACGAGAGTTAATTCTCGCGTGCTCCGTATCACGTGGTTGTTTGTTATTGTAAGATTGAATGATTTAATATAATAATAATAATAATAATATATTGCATTTATATAGCGCCCAACCCCGTCGATGACAGGCTCTGGGCGCTTTAACAAACTCTTACACACACACACACACACGCATACACAAAAGAAATTCAAAAATATTTACTATTGTTGCTGCCGAAAAACACCTAGCCTAGTTTGTCTGAAAGAAATGGGTCTTCAGATGGCGTTTGAAAGAACCAATGTCATTAATTTCCCTGGTTGTCTTTGGAAGAGTGTTCCAGATGGTAGGGCCAAGAAATGAAAAGGACTTTTCTCCTACAGTGGACAGATTCATTTTAGGTACTTATGAACCTGGCACCCTGGGGGCGGAAACACGGACTGTCCTTAGGCAAAAAAAATAATAAAAGGAGGGTGTATATAGGCTAGGAATGTTGTTACAAGTGCATAATTTCACCCAAGTTTTTTGCCCTAGGCGTACGAATTTTAAATTCTTTTGTGACCCCAGAGCTAGAGAGCTCCTCCCGAAATACTCCTAACAACAGCCTTAAGTAATTATTCTTTCAGGTTTTCTTTTTGTTTTCCTCCTGTTTTTAGGGGATAGGGTTAGGGGTTCGATAAGATCTAGGGTTGAGGACAAGGACGGGGTTAATTAGGGACAGTACATATATATACGTGCGCGCCCCCAACAACGAGAACCATAAAAAAAAAAGATATAATTTGTCGATTCATTTCGTCCTCGCATGTTGTCGTCTTCTGGATTTTGTAATATCTATTTGACCGCCTTTCAAGAGCGTCTATTTCGGCATATTTCCTCTAACACTAACAGGGACAGCGTGCGTAACACACCAATTCGCATGGGAGACAGGACTTGAGAGAGAGAAGGGGGGGGATAGGGGGAGAAAGAGAGGGTTAAAAAGGAGAGGTAAGGAGAAGGGAAGCAGGTTTAGCCAGGCAACGCCGGAGTCTCGGGTAGTAATCACATAAGTTAGTGATAAAAAATGCCCCGTATTCCCATGCAACTTGGCCCCAGCGTATGAAAAGGTGCGGGGGGGGGGGGGGGGGCGTTGGTTTAGAGGCAACATGCTCTGCTCGGCTCTCATGCGGAAAGTACCGGTTTCGCTTCCCTCCGGCATGTTGAAATTTTGGAGGAGAGCGGAGGGGGAGGATTCCCTGTCCCTGATCCTATGGTAGGTAGAATCAAGCACCTAGTCTTCTCAGATAAGGACGAAAAACTCGGAGGGCCCTCTGCACGCTGAGTACGTCAAAGATACCATGGCCTTTAGAAATCGAGAACAGGAGGCCTAACAAGGCCGCTACAAAAAAAACCAAAAAAAAACCGACCTCCTCCCTACCACAAAAAAAAAAAACCCATAAAAACAAGAAAAAGAAAAATAAAAGCAAGAAAGGTCAGGTGTAAATGCCACGAGCAGAGAATCTCTTAAAATAAAGACCTAAACCCATTCACAAGCAACCTCCGTTCTTGTTTGTTCCAACTCCACTTTCTGCACAGCTGACAAATTCGACCTTAAACACTTGCGCGGCTTTGGTATTATGGTAACCAGTTAGTAGAATATACCAGAACTGTGAAACAGCTTGATAAGTGCTACAACGCATTTTAAACAAGTGTCAGAATGTGCATTCGTTATATCTCCTCTACATACTAATAGAGCTACAGTTTTGTTGTGTTTTTTTTGGGGTTTTTTTGTGTTGTTGTTTTTGTCAGAATGTGGATATAGAACAAACAAGAACTAAGGTCGCCAAAAAGTCCAAATGATAAAATAAATTATTAGAAATAAACATCAAATTGAGAAGACACAACAATTACCTATCTGCAAACATTCCAGACAGATGCCGACTCTCCTTGCAGTAAAACTTCATGATCCTGATTGTAAGAGCCTATCTGTTCCGAAAACATCATCAAACCGCAGAAAAACTCTCCTACAAATTTCTAATATTCTACATTTTTAAAATTGTTCCTTTGTTTGAACTGTTCAATTTGCCATCTTTTTGGTTTTTTGGTGTGTTTTTTTTGGTTTGTTTGTTGTTGTTTTCCTGAAGAAGGTTTATAACCGAAAGCTGGATTTGTCTTCACTTTTTCTTTACGTTTTATTGTATATTTTCGGTATTATTTCTTACGCGAGGCTTTGCTACCTACAACTTTTTCTTTTTGCCATATTTTGACTTCGAAAACATCAGCACTGATCCAGCTGACTCCCGCCGACCAGCTGTGAGATCTGTGAAGATTTCGATTAGCTGTCACAGTTTGTCCCATCTTTTATAGGACAATAATAGTAATAATAATAATAATAATAATAATAATAATAATATAATAATAATAATAATAATAATAATAACAGTGGTGGGTTGAATAAAAAGCAAATTGTGTTATTCAAGCGAGCATCGAACATTTGTCAGTAATAATTATTCAAATAAAACAACACTGTTTCGAATATCTACTGTTTTCTATACAAGAAAAACAACTCCGTGGGCGATATCGAGCTAGGCTACTTTCTCCATTCAATAATTCACACTAGTCGATTACATTCTTGTAACAGGACTTATTTTCAGACAAAAATGATACATGTTTGTTAAATTGTCTCCCCGTTGACTGCTCATTGTAAAAAAAAATTTAAAAATTGCTAAATTGAATGTGGAATAATTTACATCTATTCGAAGTGTTCTCTTTTCGAATATTCCAATAGTTGTGTCGTGTGTACCCAACTCTAATAATTGCCCTCGGTACTTGTGTATCGATGAGCTCGCCCGCTAAGCGAGTTTTCATTTCCTGAACATTAAGTTGACACTGGTAATATGACGGTTTTATCTGTAACCAGACCGTTCCCAGCAGGCAATATATCAATTTCTCCCTTAAGCCTTGCATAATTGTATGTTTTGTATGGGACGAACGAATATTGTACGTAAATGAGAGAGAGAACGAGAGAGAAAGAGAGAGAGAGAGAGAAAGAAAGAGAGAGGGAGAAAGAGAGAGGAAAAAAGAGAGGGAGAAAGAGAGAGAAGGAGAGAACAAAGTTGTAACTTGTCATTCCGTTACTCACCCCCAGACGTGCCTCCCTGTGTTTATGTGTGTACGTGTGCGTGTGTGAAAGCGGGGTGGGGGCGGGATGGACAGTCGCTGTTTACAAATTTTCCAACCCTGTTTGTCGGTCAAATGCCTGTCTGTTCGCCTGACGGTTTAGACCCTGTCTTGTTTCTTCATGTATCGGTGATGGTGAAACAAATGATACGTGTTTCCTTGGTGTGTGTAGCAGTGGAGATTTTATTGGTGGTAGCTGCGGTTGTCCTGTTGTGGTAAAGGTGGTGGTGGTTGTATGATGTTGACTGTGGTGCTGATGTTGTTGGTGGGTTTGAGAGAGTCATCATATTGTGGTATTTGAACCATACCGATTGTAATGGAGGAAGTAGTGGCAGTGGTAGTGGTAATAATGGTGATATTTTGCGAGTGTGAGCGGTGATGGTGACTGCTGTTTTATTATTGCAGACGTTTGGAACTACGAAAGAAATGGTCGTGTCCTCTGTCCCGTATATCCAGATGTATCAGTTACTTGAGTTGATGCCTTTCCGCACTCTGATCATACTCGTGAGGATTTTGTTTCTCGGTGGCCATGGTAACCATAACACACACACACACACACACACAGACACACATACAGAGAGAAAGTGTTGCTCTTGTAGATTTCTGTTTCATTAAAGTGGTAACATAACTAATTGATCGTGTCAGTGAGGCCACAGAAAACAGAGAGAAAAGGGTGAGGAAACCTTTTCAAGCGGTCTCCACTCAGTAAGCTGACACACGTAATCACAAACAGATCAAATTTCTATGTGAATTATCCGCTACCATTCTATCAGCCTCAGAAAAAGAATATTGCAGTGTTATATTGAACCAATTTTATTGTATGCCTGCGAAACCCGGACGTTAAATAGGCCTACAGAAACAGTTAGAAAACTTGAAGCAACAGAAATGTGGTTTCTAAGAAGAATGTTTAGAATTCCATGGACTGCAAGGAAGACAAATGAAGACGTGTTGAGACAAGCAGAGGAAAAGAGGACACTCCTAAACAAGGTCAGAAAAAAGACAGGGAACATTTTTTGAACATGTAATGAGAAGACGAAGGCCAGAACATTTGGTAACAACAGGGAAATTCAGTGGAAGAAGAAGCCGGGGACGGCAACGCATAAAGATGCCGGACGACCTAAAGGCCTGGCTGGGAATGCATGCACACCACTAACGACGTCATCAGGCCTACGGGAGATCGCGAGAGATGGAGGGTCATGATCGCCAACGTCTACCGGCAGGGCATTTAATAATGATAATGATGATGATTCTGGCATAATATCCTGTTTAGCGTCAAGCTTGTCACCCCACCCCCCCCCCCCCACCATCGCCCGGTCCCTAACACAAGCCATGCTCCGCCATTGGGCTTCACCCCCTACAGCCGGTTGAGCAATCTCTCTGTCAACTATTGAATATCGAACTCGTGCAATGACCCAAAACAAAAAAAATCGGATAAACTTGTCGGAGATGGTTCAAGTCTTTGGGTAGCCACACAAAGGCCACCGAATTCGGCCACCGAGCCAAACCTTTACAGTGAAGACGCCCGATCAATACTTTATTTCTAAAGCTTTGAACAGTGTAGTAGAGTCATTCAAGTTTTTTTTTTAACTGTATGAATTGTGCACATTTTGGTAAAGGCAGCATGTACCAAACTCTCAGATAACGAGACAGGAACCGTTGGAAGTTGGCCGAATTTTTTTTTTTTCTTTTTGTGGGCACGCGTAAAACAGAAACACCGTCAAACTTATACATGGCACAATTCAGTGAACTCGGGGCACAGCGTCACCAAAATATCTAATTTTTTTTTATTTGGCCTGTTACGATTTATTGTATGTTTTTTTTTTTCTTTCTCTGACGTAGTAGCTTTGCAATAGACAACCTTTTGTTGCTATTGTTGTTATTGTCTCCTTTATTGGTAGTTCCAAGCCCGGCTGAGAGCCTAAGATTTTTTTGGTCATTTAAAAAAAAATATTGTATTAAACAAACAACACTTTCTCCTTTAACGCGTTGAAAACAGAAGGTACCCAAGAGTTTAAAAAAAAACTCATTACACTGGTGTAATAACCACAGCAAAAAAAAAAAACACAAAAAAAACTACGATCTTTGTACTGCATGTGTTTTGATTTCACTGGTAAGTCACCAAATTATTGGACGGTTTCCAAAGAACTACTTGCTTGGTTCTCTCTCTGGACAAGTGTGTAGCTGCCCGACAAAATGAGGCACATTTCGGCAGTACCTGGTTCGACAAAATCGTGAAAAGGCCATCATGGATGAATTTTATCGATTTTTCGTTTTCAGTATTTTTGAAAAGTTTAATCTCTTCACTAGTCCTTTTCCAAATGATAATCCTGAAGGGTAAATGCCTCAGAACTGACTTTCAATCCAGCCACCATCAATAATTTTGACTAAAAGCTGAAACTTTAAAAGCGTTTTTCTCAAAACTGTGGTTCTGTCATTTCCTGAGTTTGATACGCCAAAATTATCTTCCCTGCTAATTTAATTACTGCAATTATTTTATTTTTTTTACTAAATGAAAGGACTTCAAATAACCTATTTGGTGGTACCTGATACCAATATCTCCATACGGCCATAATGCAGGAAGTGCCTCATTTTGTTGGGCGGCCACGCAAATGTTTCTCAACCTTTTCTGTCCCACGCCAAACTTCAATTTTCAATAATTTGTATTTGTACTTGTATTTGTATAACTCTTTAAATTTGCCTTTGTGCCATTGCAGCCCAGGTGTTACAACTGAAGCAGGCACGTCGTCGCCACAGTGCAGCGCCGGTCGGCGTTTTTTTTTGGGGGGGGGGGAGGAATGGTAGAGATGAATTTTATTTAATTTTGCCCGGGCAGCGGCCTGTTCGGCCTGCTCTTTACGATTTCCAAATGCCAAGGTATCGTTAACGTGCGCAACGTGCACACGGGCCCTCCGAATTTTTTCGTCCTTATCCGAGAAGACTAGGTACTCGATCCTAACGAAGTTAGTGTTACAGATTAATCCCTACACCCCATTCTGAAGTCCTAAGCCCCACCAGAATATGAGATAGTGAATAAGAAAACCCGGCTTAAGTCGGCAAAGCTGATTTTGAGAAAAACGGCTTAGAACTAATAGAAGTGAAAATATGGGTCCTACACAAACTTCGAACTTGGCTGTTGTTTAGGGGACCGTGGCATGTTACAGGGTAAACTGTAGATGAGCAGTGAACGCTACTCACTATGATCTCTATAACAGCTTTGTAATCAGACTACGGTCTCCTAACAACAATCACTCCAATATTACTTGGTCAATTAGCTATTGCCACTTATAGGGTTAAATGCCGTTTTCTCAGAATTTTGTTTTAGGGGGGTCACTGACTTCAATTTATCAGAAATGTCTTGTCTTTTATTATATACTACAGAACTCAAAACGTCATGTTGCCGTCTTAGGCCTGGTTTTCTCATGCACACTCACATATTGCCACACCCCACATTGATAAACACTGCCCGACATCGTTCTTTAACATTTCATGTCCTAACAGGGCTGAAAACTGAGCCAAATTTCATGACGTACGCAATTCAACAGCGTCAATGGAAGTTTGAGTGGAATAAGACTTCATGAATAAATTTATTGATCGCGATGTCTTTCATTCATTAGTTTTGAAAACTCCATGTGAATGATCCATTCAAGCATCGTCTCCAAACATTTTTTTCATTACTGGCGCCGCTTTTTGACTGCCACTTCACGGTACACAAACCCACAGACCAACAACTAAACGGGCCACTTTTCTGGCGGCAATGGCAAAGCAAGAAGAACTGGGACAGGGAAATGTGTGAACAATATTGAAGGAAATGATATTTGGGTGTGTCGGAAAGCCCAGAAATATTTACATCTTATACAGACTGGGGGTACAGTTACCGCCTCAACAAACGTGGGTATCATTTTATTAAACGATATTCAGATGGAATTCGTAGGCTGGAAATTGATGTTTCCACCCCACACCTCTCACCACCCTTTCTCTCGTTCCTATCCACCACCGCTTGAAGCTGGGTTTTCTTGTCTACAGAGACGGAAAACGGAAACGCAAACGTCAAAAACCTTCAGGTAGTGAAATAGAAAGAATGTTTTTACGCGTACGGAAAATCCGTTTCCGTACACATGGAAACACTCTTTGTTTGTACCACTTGATAGAGTTTTGACGTTTCCGTTTTCGTTTCCGGACATACGAAAGCACAGCTTTATAGTGGCGTTTTGGGCAGTACCGTCAGGTCACTATTGCAAAATGCATCATGGCGCCACCAGTTTGGATTAAAGATTTCATTTTGTACATGACCTACACATACGAGTATTCTGTTCATTACTTTGATATTGTTAAATATAAATGACTATCTTTTTTACCTTTAAAGACATCTGGTTAAACCCAGATTCATTCACAAATCCTAACGCTGTAGCTCTTTGTTTAGGGAGGACCACTGCCCTTGGCATTTACACCTCGTTCACGAATCCTACTAAATACAATGTATAATTATTAAGGGCTGGTTAAGCATGGAGGCAAGTCGGTTGTGTGTCGGTTTTAGTGGGTTATGAGGTGTGAAGTTCAATGGGACCTCGCGGATTGGTGAGGCTGAAATAAGTCTGTGTTACTAGTTCTGCCGCGTCACACTTGTCCTGGCTCAGCTGGCGGGGAGAGAGAGAGAGAGAGAGAGAGAGAGAGAGAGAGAGAGAGAGAGAGAGAGAGAGAGAGAGAGAGAGAAAGCGAAAGAGAGAGACAGAGAAAGAGAGACAGAAACAGAAAGAGAGAGAGAGAGAGCGAAGAGAAAGACAGAGAAAGAGAGAGAGACAGAGAAAGAGAGAGAGAGACAGAGAAAGAGAGAGAGATAGCAAAAGAGAGAGACAGAGAAAGAGATAGAGAGAAAGCAAAAGAGAAAGACAGAGAAAGAGAGAGAGAAAGCAAAAGAGAGAGACAGAGAAAGAGAGAGCGAGAGAGACACACAGAAGAGAGAGAAAGCGCGCGCGCTAGCTCGCACACTGAGTCAAAGCAGGGTTGACACAGTGCACCAGTAACCCTAAAAAGAAATGACGTCGCCGAACACAATCCCAGATCATGGAAGTCGCGGACACGCCTAGCACTGGGAGCGCCAAAACTTACACCGTGGACAATCTTACTGTAAGCATGAAATCGAGATCTGCTACCTCTTTCCATTATGCAGTTTCCCATGAAATTGAATGAGGTTTCTAAATTGTAATCCGACGATATCTATACAAAAAAAATGTAAGAAAACCCCTTTGTTCCCTATGGACTCAAAAACTACTGGACGTATTGAACTGAAATTTGGCCCACACAATTGTACGATACTGACCAGTGTTCCTATGTACATAGGCATAAAAAAGCTTATGGGATTCGTGAGTTATTCCAATAATGCGATAAGAATGGAACAGTAAATTTGCGAGAGCGTTTGATCCGAATTGTACGTTCGTTAACCTATGACCTCTTTCTTTGTTAATCGCTTTTCCACTTCCGGCCCCGGAATTCGATTCATAATCACAGTAGTGTCTGTGAGAGCTAGATCTAGCATGCACTGATGCAGCATGCCCCCTAAAAAACGTACTATCGGTAGGCATACAAGTCTCAAATCGCTGTAGTTTTTTTTATTGGAAATTTATTGTTTCGCCATCATTCAGATCTATTTCGAGTCATGGTTCGACATTTTAAGGTTTCGTTATCATTACCTGCGATGTGTTCACTATCAAACACACTAACCCGTGCGCAAATCATGCAGTTGTACGGGATGCGCAGGGTGTCAATTCACAAAGGCAGAGCAGTAAGACTTATTTAAAAACAAACAAACAAAAATAAAATAAACAAATAGGAACAGGCCAGATGAAGCAGGTCCATAATAACCACCCAGAACTGAAACCAATATTCAAACCGATTTATCCCCGGCAGGGCCGGGGACCTCAGCTAGTTTCAAATAAATCTATTTTACCCCTGGCTGAACATCAACTCGCAGTACGACTACATTTGCTGCGAATATCAATTCAAATCCAACGCATATTCGTAAAAGTAAAAGAGAATAAAGCGCATTAGGTTTTTGCACTGCAGTTGTCGTTTTGTGCCAACTCATACAAAGGAATTATTCTCTGACATGCCCCCACGGCACGTCTTTGTCCCTTCTGAAAGAGACTAAGATCTCGAATTCGATTTAAAAACTGAGAACGTCAACAAAAGTGAGACTTAAACCGCCGTGCAATACCCCACTGATATGTTGAGTTAAGCAGTTCGTACATTTTGGAGAAGTACTGGTTCTGTGACTTCAGATGTCTGACGAGACTTTTTTTTTTCTTTGGTGTTTTTTTTTCCCCCATAACTTTCTGGCATATCGAGAGGGAGGAGGCGTATACATGGATTTTCTCTTATACTTCTCTTTTGGTGGGTACCCCATTATTGAGTGAGCTTAACTTGTTAAACGTGGTTATGTTTAGACCTGACAGTCAGTAATGTGCCATTCTGTTAATTATCCTTTTCATAAAATTTATTTGTTTTAGTTGCCGTTTGAAAAACAGAGAAGAAATAAGATCTGTTACCGCAAATGTCTGTTAGTTGCCACTGGTCTGTATAGAACCTAGGGGTGAGCTCTTCCCACATTCTTGCTTCATCAAAAGAAGCGTCCGATGTTAATCCTGATGCCACAACAATAATAAAAATCTCTAAACTGCAAAGGTCGGCTCTAAAGTGGTTGTTTATTTTCTGTTCCTGTAGGTCATTTAAAATCGAAGATATCATATTGATGGTTTATTTCGCTTACATCACCCAAGGATGGGACGTTGACCGGGATTAGTGATGTTTTGTAAGAAAAAATATTTAAAAATCTGACGTGAATTGTTATTATGTGAACTCTATCTATCTATCTATCTATCTATCTATCTATCTATCTATCTATCTATCTATCTATCTATCTATCTATCTATCTATCTATCTATCTATCTATCTATCTATCCATCCATCCATCCATCCATCCATCCATCCATCCATCCATCCATCCATCCATCCATCCATCCATCCATCCATCCATCCATCCATCCACCCACCCACCCACCCACCCACCCATCCATCCATCCATCCATCCATCCATCCATCCATCCATCCATCCATCCATCCATCCATCCATCCATCTATCTATCTATCTATCTATCTATCTATCTATCTATCTATCTATCTATCTATCTATCTATCTATCTATCTATCTATCTATCTATCTATGTGCTTCTCTGTCTGAGTATCTGCTAAAATATTATTAAAAAACAAAATGGGCACGAGGCAAGACTCAAAGCAAAATCAGATTGTGAGAAAAGAAAAAGTTCTATGCAGCAAGACCTCCTTGCAAGTAGTACTACAGTAGCGATACAATATAACGCAAAGGAAAAGGAAAAACATATTGAACTTTCGATCAAAGGCTGTTATTTATTATGTACATACGCACCGCAAGCGTTTGGCGCTAGGAGCGCGTACCTATACGCACTATCCCTAACCCCATCCTCATTCTCAACATTGAATCTTATCGAATCCCTAACTCTGCCCCCTACCCTTTCAACCAAAAAAGCAAGAGGAAAACGAAAAGAAAATCTGAAAGAATAATTAATCATAAGTAATTACGGCTGTTGTCAAGGAGTATTTCGGGAAGAGCTCTCTAGCTCTGGGGTCACAAAAAGTTTTAAAATATGTACCCCTAGCGCAAAAAGTTGGGGGACGTACGTACTTGTAACAACATCCTTTAATCAAAGGACCTTCATCAAGCAAAACAAAAACAACGACAAAAAACTATCAGTATGAAAAGAAAAACAAAGGAATCGTAAAAATTCTCCCAGATGGAGATGTGTACAGTATGCGAGTCTGTCTGGCTGTGTGTCTGCCTGTCTGTCTGTCTTTTTGTCTATTTGTCCGACCATTTGTCTGTCTGTCTATCTGTCGTTGTGTCATAATAATATATTATAACATTAGCTAAACGCCCCCATCCCCTTGTAACACCCAAAATTCTAACTAATGTATACAGGGGGACAAGGTGGTCAAGAGGCAAGGTGCTCGCCTCTCATGCCAAGGGTCCCGGGTTCTAAACCCGGGCAGTGCAGGCATGTTGGAAAGTGGATTTTTCTCATATTTTCAAGTCCCTGGTCCTATTGGGGGGTAGGATCGAGTAGTTCTTGGAAATTGGATTTTTCTCATATTTTCAAGTCCCTGGTCCTATTGGGGGGTAGGATCGAGTACCTAGTCTTCTCGGATAAGGACGAAAAAATTCGGAGGGCCCGTGTGCACGTTGCGCACGTTAAAGATACCTTGGCAGTTGGAAATCGTAAAGAGCAGGCCGAAAGGCCGCTGCCCGGGCAAAATTCAAATTAATAGATTAAAATTTATCCATATCATCTCCCTCCCCCCCCCCCCCCCCCCCCGCCAGAACAAGAAATAATAAAACAAGTAAGTGAGGTGTAAATGCCAAGGGCAGCGAACCTCCTAAAATAAAGACCTCAAATCAACTAATGTATACAGCAGAGCCATCAAAAGATAAGTAGCTATGCCTTGTACTTACGACCTGTCAGTTGCTATAGAGATGTAAGCCACGCCATGTAATCTGATTCTAAGTGCGGAAAATAAAAACACCAATAAAACTTGCTGCAGTTTCGTGTGAAAAACAATTTTTTTTTTTTTTCGGTGTTGAAGGATAAAAATTTTATTGCCTGGCATGCTGTGTAACTTCCATGAAAGAGAATTTATCATGGTTCTAGAGGCAATAAGAGATAAGACGTGATGTCTGCATGGCAGCGCTATCAGCATTTGTCTTTTATGTAACCGATATTGCGAAGTAGACCGCCATGCGGCATAACCACCTCACACATCTTTTTTTTTGACGGGCATACTGTGTGGCATGCAATTGCCAGTTGCAAATAAAGCATAAAAATTGAATGTGTAGATTTCGTGCATATCCACACAAGGCACTGTTCCTGCGGATCCACGAACGAATTATTTTGTGACATGGACTCACAGCTCGTCTTGTCCGTTCTGAAAGAGGCCATGGTCTACAACTTGATTAAAAAAAAAAAACTTTTATATATGCACAGAAATTCTTTTCAAACCTATACAAAACAATTTTTGAGAATTTTACTTTTGTAATAAACGTTGTAATAAAACTATTCACTTCTACTTGTGAAACTGAAAACTGATGAATTTCTGAATATCAAACATAAATCGGATACCCCCCCCCCCCCCCCCAAAAAAAACAACAACAACCGTACAAGGAGCAAAATGGCTGTCATCGTGCCAAAGCGCCATAAGACCGAAACTCAAACTCAGACTGAAACTGTGATGCTGAATGAATCAGAGTGAATGGAAAGGAAAAATCTCTGGTTTTGAGGAGCTAGTTTAGTCTCTGTTGACCAATTTTCTTTCCAGAACTTTAAAATTTTCTTAATTTCAAAATTGCCCGGTAAGTTTCATTTAAAGCAGCAAAACTACTGTTATGTGGTGATAACAAACAAAGAGAAGTCAGTTGTAGCCGGGAAGATAAGCAACTTTATTATCCCATCCTCGTCGCCAATTTGTTATGTGGTGATAACAAACAAAGAGAAGTCAGTTGTAGCCGGGAAGATAAGCAACTTTATACTGGTAATATTTACAGGTCATTAGTTATATACAGTATCGCAGTAGATGTACATAATAATGCATAGAGTAATGAGGGTCACCAAATATCAATAAAGATAAAGTCATTCACACACTTTCATACTTTAGAATAGGTGACCTAATGTATTACCAACTCACTGAGAGTAATGCAACATGAAAAGTAATGTAAGTAAAGTGGTGGTGTTAATTAATCACACAACGCATAAGAGGTAAATTATTTCCCTTACTACGTAATTAAGTGTAGGTCTAACCAAGGGCAGCAACTAAGTAAATTACATGTATGCATAATTTCCCTTGATTATATATGGATATATAACAACTACAATCCCTGCATTAGTAATGGTTATATTCTCTTGGGATCCGCTTGTCTCGAAACACAGCATATTGGGATTAAACTTGGGATCCGCCTGTCTCGAAACACAGCATAATATAGGCATGAAATTACACCTGTCACACCCTGCTGTTCTTAATTAGCACAAGAGCAACGGATCTCTGGAGATTATAAACTAAAAATAAAAAGATAAATTTCACGTCCCTTAATTTCGTTGGTTTTAAACAGATACAGGTATTACTATAAAGATGAAATTGAAAAAAAAAACGAAGGTGGAGTGGAGAAAAAGAAAGAGAAAAATGGAATTTTTGCAACTTCTGTTGGTTTCTCATTTTATTCGCGTGTTTGTTTGCAGAGCAAGGGAGAGAGAGGGAGAGACAGACAGACAGACAGAAAGACAAAGAGGGAAAGAAAGAAACAGAGACAGAAAGACATATAGACAGAGGGACAAAGAAAGAGAAAGAGAGGGAGGAGGTAGAGAGAAAGAGAGTGAGAAAGAGAAAGAGGGGAGAACGATAAAGAGGGAGAGGGAGTGAAAGACATGTACCAAAAAAAAAAAAAAAACAAGAGACAAAGGCAGACAGATATACATGTAGAGGGAGAAGGACACACACACACACACACACACACGCACGCACAGAGGGAGAGACAGAGAGAATTAGAGAGAGAGAGACACACACACACACACGCGCGCGCACAGAGGGAGAGACAGAGAGAATTAGAGAGAGAGAGAGACACACACACACACGCACAGAGGGAGAGACAGAGAATTAGAGAGAGAGACACACACACACACACACGCGCACAGAGGGAGAGACAGAGAATTAGAGAGAGATAGACACACACACACACACACGCACACAGAGGGAGAGACAGAGAGAATTAGAGAGAGAGACACACACACACACACGCGCGCACAGAGGGAGAGACAGAGAGAATTAGAGAGAGAGACACACACACACACAGAAAGAGAGACAGAGTGCATGCAATAATACTAACTATAACCAAAAATACTAGATCAATGAGATGCGACACTGCCTTCTTGGCGCCTCCAAAACATCGTGCGCACAGTTTGCGCGCCGATCGGGCGTATTACATGAAAGGAATGCTTGATATATAATGATGAATAAATGATGCGGATATGTTACAGCGCCATTGCGACTAAAAAAAAAAAAAACCAGAGTTTTCCTATAGCGATTGAAGTTGCTTCGGTCCTCCATACATTGGCGGACGTGCTGCCCCCCGAAAATCCACGTCTGGAACAGCAGTTAGGTATTGGTTTAACAATCGACACATTTTTGTAATTGTTCAATTGTTTTGTTAGTTCAATGTTCTAGCCTGTTACACTTTTATCCTGATTAAGATCAAGCAATCGAAAATATTGATTTGTCTTCCATTTTCCTCTGCCTTTTATTGTAACGTGTCTGTATGATTTCTTACGCGAGGCTTTGCTGCATACAACTTTATCTTTTTGTCAAATTTTCACTTTGGGAGATTAGGAGTCTATAACCAAGACCATTCGGTACAGCTTTGAATGTAGTTGAACATATCGTTTAACTTATCTGTATGACGAAAGAGCGAATAGGTCAAATTTGAGATACTTACTCTTTTATGGATATCAAAAGAGTGTTGCAAAAGGGAGGGGGGGGGGTGTTGCTTTACCCAACATGAGCAATTTTGTTAAATTTCATTTAGTTCTTGTATTGCTTAGTATGATGAAAAGGCGAGAATAGCATAGACTTTTTCAAAACTGAATTTCTCGCAAACTCTAATTTTGGCCGTTCGCCCCTTCGTCATACAGAGAAGTTTTAAGCGTTCGCCTTTTCGTTATACAGCTGTTGATATCTATTTACCCCTTCGATAGGATTAGGAAACCGTCAATATATAATAAAATCGATTTTTTGAGTCTGGGCTCCTAGTTAAGTACTGGTACTGGTTCAACATTCTACACATTTTTTTTATTATTCAATTGTTTTATTGGTTCAATTTTCTATCCTGTTTCATTTTTTACTGATGAAGATTTCCTGATACAACACTCTTAGGGCACACATGACGAAATATTGTTAACTTAATCGTACAATCTGATGTCACGTAACTTCTGTCAGCATATGTTCAGATTTTCGTGTTTCGTGAGCACAAACGCTCATTTCACAGTCATTAACTCTGAATTGGTGACTACAGGACCATTGTTTGTCAGTTCCATCTGTTGCCCCTAAAGGTGGGAAATTTGTACGTCGTTTTCAGCACTTGACGTGGGGATGTAGGATATAATATGCAACAGATGTACGATTAATCATGGTCCACTCCCACAGGGTTAAAAGTAGTCTCCACCATTGTTGTGCATTACGGACGACGAAGATTTATTTCCCCAGCAACAAACGTGTCAACAGAAGCTGGACCGTTTAAGAACTAGTTTGACGTAACGTTTTAACCCTCTGGTGTCCAGCATTTTATGTCTGATAACACGTCATCAGATCCCAGCGTTCTATAATTGGAGCAGTTCTTATTTTATCAAGAAAATAAAATGATTTTCTGTGATAATTATTTACATTTCTGCATTCATTTGACAAAGTTAATATTTGTCTGGACATTAGTGGTTTAACCCTCTGAGCTGCAGAGGCAAAAAAGAAAAAAAAAAAAGCACATTTAGTGAAATATTCGAAACCCATTTTTGCCTGCAAAATTTCAGTGCCATGAAATCGTACTTCAATGTAGGTCTAATAAATGGATGAGCGCGGCAAATTGCCTTGAGGCAGATACGGCCGACACGAAGAAAAGTTAATGACCCCATGCGGTTTTGAGGCATGAGAAGTCACACAATTCCGTACTTGAATTCTGTGTAAAGACGTTCTGAGCAATAAAGGGTTACATGCAGGAAGTTCGGAAAAATTATGAGTATCAATACAATGACATGCAGTTGGTATTACTTCTGAAGTAATGAAGGAGCGGGGAGAAACAGTGAATCGGTGGCTGACTGAGAGAGGGATGGGTGGGTGGGTAATCCATTACACAAAAGAATCGCAATGTAAACCAAAGAAAGACGTAAATTGAACACTATAAACAGAAAATACAAAACTAACATGAAATGAAACAAAATAAAGTGAAACAAAACAAAATAAAATGAAAAAAAAAGGACGAAACAAAACAAACCAAATTAAACTTACAAATAAATGAAATAAAAATCGAGTACAATAAAATATAATATCACAGAAATAAAATTAGAATGTAATAACTAGAACAGCAAAAATATTGAATTAAATTAAATTAAAATAAACATAATCCATAATAAAAATTAAACAAAACTGAAATGAAATAATCATAAGGCCACGAAAATAAAATAATATAAAATGAATTTAAGTTTCATATACTAAACGAAACTAAAATGGAACGAGATAAATAAAATAAATAAATATAAATAAATAAGTAAATGAGTATATAGACTAAATAAATAGAGATAAATAAATAAATGATTAAATAGCAAAAAAAAGGACAATTAGGTAAACAGTACCTAGGCTAGTGAATAAATAAATAAAGAGCAATAAAAAGATAATTAGGAATGCAGTACCTAAGCTGGTGCGTGAATAAATAAATAATAGATAAATTAATTAATTAAAAAATTCATAATAAATAAAAAATAAATAATAAATAAATAAATAAATAAATAAATACTGTTACTCACATTTTTTCACACAACTTCTGTTCACATAAATCGGAGGAGAGGATTGAGGAAATGTATCACGCGTATCAGACTAATGTATCAATCCTATCATTCTCCTTTCAACAATATCTTACCCCTCGCAGGTTTGCCAGATGTCTACAGCCCACGGAGGCCAGTTGTTACTGTATCGGTTTTGAGGCCAAATATTAACCCAATTGGAGGCAAATGTTTATTTTATTGGTAACTATTGGTCTCATTTCCAAATCCATAAATTTATTTTCTCATATTTTTTGTTTTCTTTTTGTTGTTTGATTTTTGCTTTATTTACCTCTATGTGCCTATTTTATGTGTATGTATGTGTATGTCTAGGATAAGAGTGTATGCAATAGACTGTGCGTGAGAGAGAGAGCGAGAGAGAGAGAGAGAGAGAGAGAGAGAGAGAGAGAGAGAGAGAGAGAGAGGGGGGGAGGGAGAGAGAGAGGAGGGAGAAAGAGAAAGCTAAGTTGTAACTTGTCATTCCGTTACTCACCCCAGGGGGTATCATAAAAACCACAGAAAAACTGTGGGTTCACTTCGTTCCTGTTGAAGTCTTTTATTGTTCGTTTTTTTGTTTTTTTTCACTTGACAAAGGCGTAAGCCGAAAATTTATGCATTTTCTGTCTTCTCTTTAGTTTGCTTTGTACTGTTTGGGTTTTATTTCTCACGCGGGGCTTCGCAACATACAACCTTTTCTTTTTGCCCAATTTTGACTTCACCCCAGGGGGTGCCTCCCTGTGTGTGTGTGTTTGTGTGTATGTGTGCGTGTGTGAAAGCGGGAAAAGGGGGAGGGGGACATAGACAGAAGGAGAGAGAAGGCAGGAGAGATAGAGAGACAGAGAGAGAGAGAGAGAGAGAGAGAGAGAAAGACAGAGAGAGAGAGAGAGACAGAGAGAGAGAGAGTTGCAAAATGGAGAGAATTGCTGTGAAGTGCCCAGATTTTCGGACTGGGCGCTGTACAAATTAATGATCTTCATTATTATCACTAGCAAGTATACCCGTTCTACGAACGGACACGGTGACAAAAACTTGTTAGTTGAGTACCTAAAAAGCTAAAAACGAAAAACCACATATAATGAAAAAAAAAAAAAAGACGCAAATATATGAACTGAAAAAAAAATGTTAGTGTATAATAAGCCGCACAAATATCTCCTGAAAAAGACGTGAGTTAAGTACAAAATGTAGTGGGGTTTTTTGGTTGTTGTTTTTTTGTTTTTGAGAAGATGAAAAAAAAGGTATAGTGGAGTGAAGAAATGATATGATGTAAATAGCCATGTTGGAATCATATTATAAAGGAGCTAGCGCCATATATTAAAAGGTACAAACATCACTTACCACATCAGTTGCGGAGAATCTCACTGTAAACAATGTTGTCTGTATATACTCCGGGATGATCAGGAAATTGTTGTGCATGCACTCTCAGATTTTCTTTTGTTCCAACTCTACTCAGAGCGACGTATAATTGCCCATGGCTAAAAAAGGGTGTGTTCAAGGCCACACCAACTCTTTGTAATGTTTGCCCTTGTGCTTTGTTAGCAGTTATAGAAAATGCAACACGAATTGGAAACTGTTTTCTCTTCATTTGAAATGGAAATGTATTTTCCGATGGTATCAGAGGAATGCGTGGAATAAATATTCTTTTCCAAGCATGTGGCCCAGATGCAATGGTGGCATCAATGACGTGAGCATGGCGTTGATCTACAACATATCGAGTTCCATTGCAATGACCGTTGTGAGGGTCCAGGTTACGAAGCAGCATCACAATACAGTGGCGTTTGAGAGATAGACGATGAGGAGGAAGCCCCGATGGACAAAGTTTGTTGATGAATTCTAATGGATACTGATGTTCATTCTCTTCCACCGAATCTACACTGCCATAAATTCTCTCTTGTCCAGGAAAGTCTGACATAATTTTGCTATTAACACGATCTGAGGCATCATTTGTTGGACACACAATTGCTCGTGAAGATAGCCATGCAGCATCATTGAAATTTACATTAAGGCCTGGAAATACTGTTGAAAAAAATTTGCGCAAATTTTGGAATGTCTCCAGCTGGTGGAATCAAGGCTCCAAGTCTATGATATAGTTTTCCTTGAATTGTAAATGTTGGGTTGAAACCATTTTGTCTAACTTCACTACAGCCTATTGAAGCCATGGCTAGCGCATTGTTATAAGCTCTTATATTTTGATAAACATGTGAGTTGACATTATGATACGTCATCAAATCTGGTGGTGGTGGTGGAGGAAATTCAATCACAACTTTTCCATTTCCGCAGCAAAAAGAAGAGCGCTCTGACGACCATCGTAACGCACGACAATGTTCACAGATGACAGCCATTTGCCCATCGTTGTGTTGTTCTATTACACGATGAATGTTCTCATCAAAATTTTCGCTGTCTACTTGTCCACACCCAACATAATATTTTTTTCTTCGTCGTGCTCTAGCAGGTTCTCTTTGAATTTGATTTGTATCATCATCGCCTCCATCCAGAATGGCTTGATTAATGATAGGTTGTAACGGTGTTTCATCATGAGCTTGAGTTGCCACTCCTATTCTATCCGCATCTTCTAGATCTACTTCTACAGTTGTTTCATTCTCAATGTCATTATTTCCTACATCTCTGACAATTCTAGTTTGCTCTCTCTTTCGTAACTGTCGAGTAGTTCTGCTAGTTAACGATGAACGTTTTTTTTTAGCGGGGCATGATGAGGCAAATTTTATTTCAGGACATTCCAAGACGATTAATTTTCACAATGTCAATGTACTTTATTTGCTAGATCTAAGCCAATAAAAAGAAAGGTAAACTCGTGGAAGAAAATTTGCAGAGCTTTAAATCTACTCTCTACTCTAGATCTGAGCTTCTTACTGAGGTTAAACTACACACACGTGGAAGAAAATTTGCAGAGCTTTAAATCTACTCTCTAGATCTGAGCTTCTTACTGAGGTTAAACTACACACACGAAACTATCTAGATCTAGATATTTATTAAGTCTATAACGTCTGCATTTTGCTTTTCCAACTGAAAAACTTCACTTTTGCTAATTTTTGCAACTGTAATCGCCGCGCTTCCATTGTTGTCTTTGTTCCAGCTGATAGTAATGTGTCAATAACTGTATTTGTCCGAATTTAAAACTGATACCAAAACAAATATCTGAGTATTTATAGTTCGCAGGTTATAGGTCTTTTAGCTTCAGTTTTATGTTTTCCCAGTGACTCCGACAATTGTTCAGATATGAGAGAGTTCAATATTTCTTTATTAATGACACAAATGATAATACATTTTTTTTAATGAACAGACAGAAAGGCAACGAAAAATATGAATACTCGAGTACTGGTACTGTTGCTTTCAGGTTGTTAGTGATTACAGGAAACGTATGAAACAGGAAACAGTTCATACTGGAATGGCCTATCGAAAAATCCATTTTTTGCTTTTATTATTTTGTGTTTTAAGTCAATTTGCAATCAAGCCAAAGATTATTTTGAAAAACAAAAAGTGTCACTCACACCCTTTTTTTTGTCCAAATCAACATGCCAAATTTGGTTTGTGTCCGTTTCTTAGTTTTTGAGCCTTAGGTGCCACAATGTTTTGGCGCTAGCCCCATTATAATATGATAAATATTATTATTAATCTTTAACCTTTATCACTTTTCATTGAAATTACAGTGCATTTTAAACATTTTAAGAACTAAGGTAACAGACACCTAAAATGTTAACAAATAAATCTACACACAAATATGAAAGTACTCTTCTACTAGACCAGTCATTATAGCCATGCTCCTACACTAGACCAAAGACACTAGACGCAATAAACTGAGACACTCCCTTCTTCGCGCTTCTAATCAAATCGCTCACACAATTTGTGCGCCGATCGCGGGCAGTGCCACAGGAGCATAGCCTGAAAATAATGCTTGATATAATTATAGATTAATGATGCTGATTTGTCACAGTGCCATTGGCACTTTAAAAAAAAAAAAAAAGGAGCCAGAGTTTTCCTTTTTGCGATGAAAGTTTTTATTCCAATCTAAATGACTTCAATCAAGGCCCACAGCGATAGCTGAACAGTGAACAAAATTCACTGTTTTCCTTATAATATACTGGTTTTGTAAAATGGGGGCGTTGTTCATGACTTCCGTGAATTCGCCGCTAGGTGACGGTGCGAAATCTGTGCACTCCAAGTGCTTATTGTATCTAGTATCTTTGACTAGCCCGAGCACGGGGCGCATCAATACCTATGACAATATTTTCTGAATAATGAAAAATTAGCTGTGGCTATCGATCTGCTTATTGAAAACACTTGGCAGCTGGCTAACACTAGCCTTACAATCTATTAGGCCTGGGCCAACAGCTATGAGGGAAAATGGCAAATTTCAGATAGGGTAACCTGGAAAAGTGAAAGGTTTAGTTATAGTGCCACAGAATTAGTTAATCGTTACCAGAGATACTAGGTACGATAAGATGAGACACTCTCTTCTTTTCCCCTCTAAAAAAAATCGTCTACACAGTTGACGCACTGATGAGGGGCGAGGCCCATGGCGCATTGCCTGAACAGAACCCTTGATATAATGATGTAGTAATAAAGGTTTACAGCGATAGCTGAACAGTGAACAAAATACAAAATTTTTCCCTTTGTTGGCATTGTAAAATACGGCTTTGTTCATGACTTCCGTGAATTCGCCACTAGGTGACGGTGCGAAGTCTGTGCATGCTAAACGAACTAGCTGTCTCATCTAATTGTACCTAGTATTTTTGTTATTACCAAAGGAGACAAGGGGGCTATGAAATAAAAAAAAAAACCGATTAAGGCCAAATTAAGAGCAACTGGAAACCAGGATAGCAAATGAAATTTTATTACAGGCCACCGATGTTTCCATGAAGCCACTCTTCTGAAATTTGGTCTCCAGGAGGCCTATCTGGCAACTCTGCACCAGTGGGCTAACTCATGAGTGGTCATCATAATTCACCACCATCACGCACGTCCACGCTGGCTCAGTGTTACTGCACCAAATTTTTCACAGCTGGGAAATTAATGATCCGTTAAACCGGGATGAATGTGAGCAATGGAGGAAGATGCTATGAAGGTACTGTGGAAGGCTGCTGAACGAACGATTACGAAAATGGAGGCTGACCATCGAATAGGTACTACACGCACGGACAGAGGGAGGGAGAGGGAGAGTTTGGCCCCAGCCCAGGGAAAGCGTACATGAGAAGTGTGTGTGTGGGGGGGGGGGGATGATTCCAGGGAATTTACGTACACTTTTCATTTGGGGAAGTAGATTATACATTTTTGTTTTATTTTTATTTGTTTTTCAAGCTAAGGAGCTGTAGGATTACCTAAACATGGAATGTTTATTAGGTCGTCTATCTGTTGAATCAAATCATGTAAAATGTCATATTACAGTTCTAAAAATCGGCGCCTTGTCACAGAACATCCTCGCCATTCCGACAGCAGTGGGCTCGTAAAATGAAACCACTTTTGAAACTTTTACCAGTGTAATAAAATGTATACGGAACTATTCAATACTGTTATTGAAAGTTAACTTGGTGAAGTTCCGAACTACAAACATAAATAAAAAGTACCCGGATAGGCCGTGAAAGGCGCAAAGTGGCCGTTATCGTGCCGACACGCCGTAAAATCCAAAGTCAAACTTTACGCTCGGAAGTAGGGGAGGGCGCTTTCTCTTTCCATCTTTCTCTTTTCCTTTCATGAGAGGGAGCGTGGTGGGATGAGGTGAAAACCTGAATGGAGGACGATCGGCGGGGGGGGGGGGGCAAATACAGCTGTGTGATATGTGTAAAGCTATATGATGGGGGGGGGGGGGGAGAGGGTTTAGTTCCAGGGAAGAGTACGTAAGCTTTTCAGTTATGGTAATAAATTGAAAAGTTCCGCCTTTTTTTTTTTTAAATTTTATTTTCGGCGAAGTGATCTGCATGCAGGATTATAACGTAAACAAAAATGGAACACAGCGTACGAATTTCATGAAACTAACTAATTAATAGTCCAGGGGTTTTCCCAGCCGGGGGTGCGAGACGATATTTCAGGGGTTGCCAAAACTTGGATTTGGAAGTTTTAAAATTACAGTGTACATGTTATCTTCAAAAGAGGTATTACTTTTGCAGGGGGTGCAAGAATATATCAGAAATTTTCTAGGGGTGCGGGGTATGAAAAGGGTTGGGAACCGCTGAATTAGTCCTTGCAACATGCCAGTTAAAATTTAAGACTATCAAAGCTTTACCATAGACACTCACCATTATAATAGCCGTACGCACGTAAATTGTTAACGGACGAGATGGGTGAGCTGAGGTCAAGACTGTGAAAAGCGTAAATGAATGAAAGGGGGCGTGGGGGTGGGGGAGGGGGGGGGTAAACAAAATGGGCAAAATCGAGCATACCATCTCATACTTAATGGATGGCCCCTTCCTCTGTTGCTTTTGTAATGAGATGGAATATTTTTGACGGCTGGGAAATGAATTATTAGCCGAACCATGAAGAATGCGGGCAAGTTACTGTAGAGCAGTGGATCTCAGCTTGCGCGATATCGCCTCCGGCTGAGGTAGGGGGTGATTTTCATGGGGTGGGGGGGGGAGGGCAAAACAAAGAAAAGGGCGATAAGGGGTCGAAAACCATGAAAGGGAGCGTGGCGGGATGAGGTGAAAATCTGAATGGGGGACGATCGGGGGGGGGGGGGGCAAATACAGGACAGCCACTAACTAGTTCAGAAACACATGTAAATGGGTTTCATGAACACAAAAGGTCTATCTTTTCAAAAGAGTGCTTGATATAATGATGAATTAATGATGTATGAAATTAATGACCAAAGAAAATTTGGAGACTTAGGCCGTGTTTATAGTGGCGGCGGGTTTCGGGAAATTTCACGCCCCGCTGGTACCGCGCAGGCTCGCGCGAGTAAAGTGACACACTGTTCTCTGTAAGTTTACATAGTCAAGGCGTGTAGCGAGAGGCTGCTAATTTGCCGCCAGGCGGGTCAAATAACCAGAACAAATTTCTCATTCTTGACGCGTGTCTCGCGCCGGATTGTGTAGGTGGTGAAGAGTCAGTTGTCACATGTTCACACTGTGTGTTGCTAAACTAACAATGGATGTTGATAAACTGATTGCTGCCATATTTAAAAGACCTTGTATTTGGGACAAAAGAATGAAAGAGTATGCCAACAGGAACATCGTTGATAAAGCATGGAAGGAAATTAGCGGAGAGATGAGCGTTGAAGGTGAGGTAAAAATTTCTCTTGTTGACTTGGCATCATTGCTCGGTCTTCCACTTCGATCCCAGACAATTGCAGATTTGCTACATGAAACCTCAGTATACTTATGATCCATTCCTTCCTTATCAATAATGACATTGTGCAAAACACAGACACAATTGATAATGCGATTTGCCAGTTCAGCGCTTGTCTCAATTGGTTTGTTCAGCAGACGCCACTTTGAAGTCAATATACCGAAGGCACATGCAACAGTCTTCCGACTTCTTGATAACCTTTGTTAAAACAATCTTCATCGGGTGAGATGTTTTTGTCCACCATATGGTTTTAGCAGGCAGTGCATCAAGGGATAGGCCTCATCTGCAACGAATACAAAAGGTGCCAGATCTTTTGAGCCTGGTAGAGCTGCTGGTTCAGGGATTTTCATTTTACCACTCACTGTGGCTTGATAAAGACCTGAAGCTTGAAAGGTTCCCCCATCGCTCTGCTTGCCGTAACCTCCAATATCAATGACCACAAATCTGTAATTTGCGTCCACAACGGCTTGGAGAACTACTGAGAAAAAATGTTTGTAATTATAAAACATAGATCCGGTATTCTTTGGGCATCGAGTTCGGACGTGTTTTCCGTCCAGAGCACCAATGCAATTCGGAAAGTTCCAGATATCCCACATTTCTTGAGCGATGGATCTCAACGATTCACATGATGGGACAGGCAAGTGCACTGGCTGCAATTCTTCCCAAAGGATGTCAACTGTTTCTGACACAATGCTGGCTACTGTAGCCGTACCCATTCGGAATGTGAACGCTAGTGATCTGAATGAAGCCCCTGTGTTGAGGAATCTGTCGAAAAAAGAAAGATTATATAAAGAAAAAAAATGTTCTGTGAAATCAGATCAATTTTTTTTTTTTCACTAACAAACAATAATATAGCTCAGTGCGTAGAGCGTCGTTTTATTTCCTTCTTAATTATTAGTAAAATGCTTCGCTACTACTACTACTACTACTACTACTACTACTACTACTACTACTACTACTACTTCTACTACTTCTACTACCGGTACCAGGGCCTACTACTATAGCACTGGAATTGAGTAGCCCATTTAGAAACCATATAATACATACGTGTAGGCCTACAAAAAATAAAAGCTGTCTTTGTTTTTCGTTTTTGCAGATGCGGTGCTGCGAAAGAAGTGGAAGAACCTACGCGACTACTTTGGGACAGAGTACTCCAAGAAACCTGTGAGTCGTTCAGGGGACAGTGCTGATTGTCAATCATGGACATCGAAATGGCAATACTTCAAACAGATGCTTTTTCTAAAGGACATTGTGGCACCGAGGAAATGCTCGGGCTCTCTTGGTAGTCTTGTCCACACTGTGAATGAAGTAGATACTGAAGCAGAAGACTCCCTGCACAGTTTCCAGGTCTTGGAATCAGCAAGTCCTGTTCCAAGCGTCGATTCGGAAATTACGAGCATAAACCGCAACGTCCAAAACGAAGCTGACGACAAAATATCTGATACTACCAGCCCCACATTAACGGAAACATCACTGTGCCCAACGCCTCCTCCAAATTCCAGAGGTAAAAAGCGAAAAGTGGAGTTTTGTGCAAAAACGAACAGCAACCAATATTATAAATTACTCAATCTGGAGCAGCAAAAAATAAAATTGCTTACTGAGAGATGCCAAAGTCAGAACGACAACGATGTCGATCTTCTATTTTTTAAGTCTCTTATCCCGTATGTCAAAAACATTCCAGTTGAAAGAAAGATGGCTTTTCGAAGCAGAGTTCAAATGCTAGTTGACGAATTCACGTATGGAACAGCTACCAGCCAAAGCAGCAATGGACAAACGTCAGCAGCAGCAACAACACACCTCCCGGTATACAGATCCTACAATTACTGTCCATCAACCGATAACTACCAGTCCTCTAATGACAGCTGCAAAAACTTACCCGACCAGTGGAATCACTGATTTCTAATCCAGTTTTCTATTTTTGTTACTTTGAATTTTGATTTTTGTTTTCGTTCATTTCCATTCAGGGAGTCAAGTCACCCAATATGACTTGTAATACCGTTTCAAATTGTCCAATTATCATGAAATGTTAATGGTCTTTATAACACCTCACATTGATGTTGAGAATGTATATATATTTTATTTGGTTTCTTCTTAAAAAGATTAAGAAAATAAATTTTTGAAAATAAAATTCATCGCTTTCCTCTGCTAATTATTCAATGTATTGTGTAAAATCAAAACTGGTAAAACCAATTCCAGAAGTTTAACAACTGTGACAAAAAGTTATAATTCATCTTAAAACCACACTCACCTCAAGGTTACAACCAGCCGCTCCTCAGGCAAAATTGGTTCGTGCAAGTTGCACCATGTCTTGATCAACTTGGATTCCACTTTCTTTAAAATGTAGTTGAATGTATTAAGATCCATTCGCGTATAGGAATGAAATCTCTCTGGGTAAACTTTAAGTTGCTGGAAAAGGTGGTGGTATTCACCGTCAATGGATCTTCTCTTGTTTATTTCGTGGACGCTACTTGTCCTTCTTCTTCCCATGCCCGGTAAAAGAAACCTTGTTAAACTGCTGTCTAACCACAAAAAATCTTCTTCAAATGAGGACGCCATATTGTCTGTGTTGCAGCGAGGCCACGTGCTGCTGTTCCCGCTTTACTATGTACACCATCATTCGGCGCGAGTGTTCCGCCGCGATTTACCCCGTCTCGGCAACGCGGCGGCAACCCGCCACCCGCCGCCACTATATATATGGCCTTTAGCGTCTTTACAGACGGTCTTAGCAGCTAGAATATTCACTTTCACTTTGACTGACAGCTTCTCTCGTGGCTTATTCTACCAATGTTTGACCCGAGAGTGCGATGGCAGTGATTGCAGGTCAGTCTTTTGGGTTCACTTTGGCGAGTGTTTTCATTCCGCCTCTGTCGTTTTGTCAGGTATGTTTCTTTTGCCTTGAAGTCTATTGCGAGCGTGCCACTGCGCAATTTTTGTCTCCATCTGCTTCGATCACTTGCAAGGTTCTCCCATTCATTGGGGTCGATGTTGAATGCTTTCATCGTGACCTTGCAAGTGTCTTTGAATCGCAGATGTGGCCTACCTCTGGGTCGGTTGCCAGTAGCAAGTTCCCCGTAGAGAATTTGTCTGGGGATGCGATCATTTTCCATACGGTGGAGATGTCCAAGCCACCGCAGTCTTTTTTTGCCTAGGAGAGCCTGAGTTGATGGAATGTTGGCTCGGCTCAGAACTTCGATATTTGAGATCCTGTCTTGCCACTTGATCTTGAGAATTTTGCGTAGGCAGCGCAGGTGGAAGGAGTTGAGGGATCTTTCATGTTTGGAGTAGGTGGTCCATGTCTCTGAGCCATACAGCAGGGTGCTTAGGACGCAAGTTTGGTACACGAGTACCTTTGTTTTGATGGTCAGCTTGCTATTGTTCCACACCCTTTTTGAGAGTTTGCCAAAAGCTGTGGCCGCCTTTCCTATTCTGGCATTTATTTCAGTTGTTATGTCTGTGCTACCACTGATGGTTGAGCCTAGGTAGCAGAATTTTCCCACTTGCTCCAGAGGAGAGCCATTCAGCATGATTGGGTTGGAGTTTCTCAAGCCTTGTGTCAAAACTACAGTTTTTGAGACACTGATCTTTAGCATGAATTTGTCACAGGCTTTGGCAAGGCTATTGATGAGAGCCTGGAGCGTGGTTTCATCGTGGGCCACGATTGCAGCATCATCTGCGAAGAGGAGCTCTTGTAACATAATATGCTCTGTACGAGATTTTGCTTTTAGTCTGGCAACATTAAAAATGGAGCCGTCCACTCTGGTGTTAATAAGTACTCCACCTGAACATTGACCAAAGGCATTCTTGAGTAGGGCTGCAAAATATATACCAAATAAGGTAGGAGCAAGAACACATCCCTGCTTCACACCGCTGTTTACAGCAAATGAATTGGATGTGCAGCCCTCAAAGTTGACACATGCCCTCATGTCAGTGTGGAAGGATGCAATAAGTTTTAGCAATGTTGGTGGACAGCCTATGGATTTAAGGACTGCATACAGGCCAGATCGGCTTACGGTGTCGAAAGCCTTTGTTAGGTCCACAAAGCATGTTATAAGCGGCCTGTTTTGTTCTTTACATTTTTCTTGGATTTGCCGAAGTGCAAATATCATGTCAATAGTTGATCGTTTGCTTCGAAAGCCACATTGTGTTTCTGGTAAGACTTTTTCCGCCAGTTGTTGAAGGCGGCAGAGGATGACGCGAGCAAAAGCCTTTCCAGTAATGCTGAGGAGGGATATGCCTCGATAGTTGTTGCAGTCGCCTTTGTCTCCTTTGTTCTTGTAAAGTGTGACAATTTTGGCGTCTCTCATATCATGTGGTATCACGCCTTCTTTCCAACACTGCAGTAACAGATTATACAGGTGTGGTAAAAGTGGGCCTTTTAGGTCTTTTAATACCTCTGCAGGAATGTTGTCACTTCCTGTGGCTTTTCCAGCAGACAGGTGGTCGATTGCATTGGAAAGCTCGACTAAGGAAGGTTCAGCGTCAAGTTCGGCCATTATTGGCAGTTTTTGGAGGTGTTCCTCAAAATCTGGTGGAATATTTTTCTCAGTTGAATACAACAGAGAGTAATGCTCTACCCACCTATTCAGTTGTTCATTTTTATCTGTGATGGGTTCACCATTTACAGACTTAAGTGGGGCGCTTTTGGTGATGATTGGCCCAAGGGCTACTTTCATCTGACTAAAGGCGGTTTTCATATCTCCCTTTTCATTTGCCTCTTGTATGCTGTTACACAAGTCTGTCCAGTATTTGTTGGCGCAACGTCTTACCTCCAGCTGAAGTTTAGCTTTTGCATTTTTCAAACAAGTTTTTGTACTCTGATTGCAATTTTTGTTATACTCATTGAAAGCAGATTTCTTTTGCTCAATGAGAGGTAGGAGAATTTCGCTGTTCTGGGCTACCCAGTCGTTGTTTGAAATTTTATGCTGTCCAAAAGACTTGATGGCACAGTCATGAATTTTTGAACTGAGAGTGTTCCATGTTTCATCTACCGAGTCGCATTGGGTGACATTATCCATGCTTTCAGCAAATAACTTTTCAAATGACTTTCTATTTGATTCATCTCTGATTGCTGTTACATTGATCTTAGGGATTGAAGGGGCTTTTGATCTGTATATTTTCTTGGCCGAAATTTTGATTTTGCTGACTACCAGTGCATGGTCGGTGTCACAGTCAGCACTGTGGAGGGAACGAGTTATTTTTATACAGCCCAAACTCTTCCTCCTTGAGAGAATAAGATCTAATTGATGCCAATGGCCAGACCTGGGATGGCGCCATGATGTTCTTTGGCATCTCTTAAGGTCAAAGTACGTGTTTGTAACACATAATGAGTTTACGGAGCATAGCTCCAGAAGGCGCTGCCCGTTTTCGTTGATGTTGCCAATGCCGAAGTGCCCAATGCACTTTGGCCATGCGGAGTGATCTGCTCCCACTCGAGCGTTAAAGTCACCCAGAATTAGCAGGCCTTCGGTGAGAGGGATGTTGTGGAGAGTCCTCTGCAAGGCCTCGTAGAAAATGTCTTTGGTTTCGTCAGAGGAGGTAAGTGTTGGGGCATAGACACAGATAATGTTGGTAAAACCAGACCGGGTGTTCAGTCTGAGTGTCATGATGCGTTCTGACACTCCAATTGGAGTTGCGATCGAATTGATAAGGGAGTTTTTTACGGCGAAGCCCACGCCGTGGATTCTCGGCTGTTCGCTGCTAAGGCCCTGCCAGAAGAAGGTGTAGTTTTCTTCTTTGACTCACCCGGAGTCGGGAAGTCGAGTTTCTTGAAGGGCAGCGATGTCGATGTTTAGTAGCTGAAGTTCTCGATCAATAATTTGGGATTTCCTGATGGAGTCAATATTAGTGAGATCTTGCTGTTGCAAGCCTGGGCGCATTGTTCTGACGTTCCAGGTAGTATTTTTCTGTTTTTGCCAGGTGCACACTTTACGTCAGCTTTTTGACTTTTGGTCTAGCTCCAACCACCTTATGAAGCAGGCTGACGTGGCGGAACAACACCCAACTGCCTGGGGGCTGCCCAGGTTACGGCGGGCGGTAGTTGATCAATGCAGCTGAAAAGCCGCTCCCACCGACAGAGGGGACCCCTGGCGCTCATCCGTACGCCAAATGGATTGAGCTTATCACCGGTAACTGCCACCTCCCGTGTTGTGCCCATCCGTAACGGATGGCTGGAGTGTCCTCTCCAAATCGGAAATGGGTGGGCTTATAGAGGAGAGACAGACGCTTGCCAAGCCCGAGCAAACGCCTCCTCGTTTTGCTGCCTTGCCTGGGCTATTTTTAAGAGATGGTGCTTTGCCCAGAGGCACCACCCCTCTCTCTGCCATTCTAGTTAAACCCAAGGGAGAGACCAGGTCAATACATTTGGAACTAGTCCGGCTGCAGGAGATGCTGGAAGCCAGTTTGATGCAGTTCTCCCTGACAACCACCTTCGGGTCTCCACTCCTGATTTTCTGTCTGGGTTTACTCCCATAGCCTTTGCTATCATAGCAACACACAAGGCAGTGTGGTATTTGTATTCAGGGTTACCTTCCCCTAGTCTTCCTCTCTCCCGAGATGACCCACAAGACAGTGGGGGTGACAGTAGCAGGCTGTATTGTGTACTGTCATACAATAGCAGAAAACTCTGGCCTGACAGCTGTGTTTTCATGTGTACGGAAACGGAAACGGCGTCGGAAAGGATAAAAAAATCTTTCAATCAGTAAAACGATGGAGTGTTTCGATGTGTACAGAAACGGCGTTTCAGCACCCATGAAAACATTCTTCCTATTTCACTACTTAAAGGGGTTTTGATGTAAGCTGGGTTTTCATGTGTACGGAAACGGAAACAGCAATGGAAGAGTCAAAAACCCTTCAAGTAGTGAAATAGAAGGAATGGTTTCATGCCAAGGAAGCGCTGTTTCCGTACACACGGAAAAACTCTTTCTTTTTACTACTTTATCGATTTTTTGACATTTCCGTCTCCGTACACATGAAAACACGGCTTTAGGGGACGAGTGCCTGAAAAAGGTTGAGAACCATTGCAGTAAAGGAAGACGCTGAGACTGCAAGATGTTGAATGAATGATTCCCAGAATGGGTAGTTTTATATCTACATATGGCAGCTGTTCTTATGCAAGTTTTACGAGTACAGCATGTGTCCGGCCTGAGATGCCAGTGCCTGGTAGCTTTGATGTCAGAGCTACAAACAAGTGTTAACGCGGGCGTTTTCAACCAGGGTCATGGGCGTTGCCAAGACATGTTCAGGCGAGTTTAGATATAGCAACAACAATGATGTTAATATAATAATGGTAATAATGATAGCTTTATAGATCCTCCTCTGACTCTCTCTTTCTTGGCGAATGTTTGTGAATCTTCCTTTCCGTCTGTCCATGTGTGTGTGTGTGTGTGTGTGTTCCTCTCTCTCTCTTTTTCTTTCTGTGTGTGCTTCTCTCTTTCTCTCTCTTTCTGCATCTCTCTCTCTCTCTCTCTCTGTCTCTCTCTCTCTCTCCCGCCCCCCTTGTCTCTCTTTGTGTGATTCTATCTGTCTGTCTGCCTCTCTCTCTCTCTTTCTATCTCTCTCTCTCTCTCTTTCTATCGCTCTCTCTCTCTGTTTCTGTCTCTCTGTGTGTAAGTGTTTTTCCAACTCACAAACTTCGCCCACAAAGTTCAACATGTTATCGTGAGTTTAGTAGATAAGAATGCGACATCAAAGCAGAACAGTTTTATTCTGGTGATAAAAATCAGAAGAGAAAAAAAGGTTTGATTTCAAAACAAACAAAAAAAAGACAGAGAGAAGGAAAAAAATAAACTTTTTCAACTTCTTTAAAATTTATTT
Source organism: Onchidella celtica (assembly GCA_963931925.1). Classification (NCBI taxonomy): domain Eukaryota; kingdom Metazoa; phylum Mollusca; class Gastropoda; order Systellommatophora; family Onchidiidae; genus Onchidella; species Onchidella celtica. The sequence goes on from OZ007577.1 coordinate 39,123,372, forward strand.
GTTCGTTTTTTGGTTTTGATTGTTGTCTGATTTTCTGTATGTCTTTAATGGCAAAAATGATGTCATTATTGTTTAACCCACAGCTCAGAGCTACAAAAATCTGGCAAACGTAAGAAATCCCACCGGGAGGAGTTTGGTTGCTGAGGTAAGGTCAAGTTGAGTGAGCTGTCATCGCGTGGCTCTCTCGCGTGATCAATCATGCGATCGATAGAGTGGGAGTAGGTAGTTCAAACTGCCTGGCTAAAGAGCAGAAATCCTGTTTTTACAGGGCTACTGCGGCTGCGTGTTTATGTGAAATGGCATCTTACATGGAAATAAAGTCCAGTTCGTTTAATGTGTGTGGCTGTGTGGTTTTATTGCTTGGCCAAAACATAGGTTTATCCTTTTTACTCGAAACCTTGGGTACCGGCGTGACCCCCTCATCACAAAAGAGCATGATTTACACCCCCTTGACACGGAAACTGGGAATTGTCAATGCTGTGACTCAGTCAAGTTTCATTTTATGGGCAGGCAAAGTTGGACAATCAAGCCATCATAGTTTTACTGTGCCCAAAAAAAGGTAGCGTGGTTGTGCGATCAGATAAACGGCGCGCTTAGTGCGCTTGAATCCCGTTGGAGTTTTAGCGAGGTTTTAACAGCCCACTTCTGCGTGTTGTAAACCTGGTAAACTGTGGCTACATAACGACAGTGAGGCTGTCGTCAAAATGCAATGCACGGTACAAATACTGGTCGAGAATGTAGGCTAGACATCAAGTTACAGCTCCCTATAATGAAATCTATTAAAAACAATCATTTTTCCCCTTTTCCTGTAAAATTTTGATTTCAGACTTAACGAGGTTCCATCAGATGACCGACGATATGCAAAAGGTAGCAAATTCGAAGTGTTTTTTTCACTTTTGAAAATGCCATAACTTCGAAGGCCCTTAAGCCAGAATAATAAATTTGGTATCAAAAGTCTTAGAAAAGCCAGATCCATCAGGTTAGTCAATCGGTGGTGGGTTATGTTAAAAAGTAAAATCAGTTTGGAGTACCGAGTGGGAATATTCAAGACATCCATTCTCTTCCCACCCTTCATTCCACACTTCCACGTTATGGCCCAGCATACAAACAATAGCCAGCGGTAGTAGTTTTTTTGTTTTGTTTCTTTTTCGTTGAAAGTACATAGTGGAGTGTGAAATATACTTTCCTTACGCGAGGGAGGACAGATCAATCGTTTAAAATATAAAGGGAGGAGGTGGGAGCAGAAACTAATTCGGGAACGCTGGGGATGACACGTTGGCCTAGAGGTAAGGTGCCCGCCTCTCATGCCGAAAGTACCGGGTTTAATTCCCGTTCGGTGCAGGCATGTTGGAATTTGGGGGAAATTTCTGTCCCTGATCTTATGGTAGGTAGGATCGAGCACCTAATTTTCTCCGGATAAGGGTTAAAAAAAAACCATGGATGGCCCGTGTGCACATTGCGCACAATTAAGATACCTCGGCAGTTGAAAGACGGGAAGAACAGGCCTAACGAGGCCTCTACAAGGGCAAAATAAAGTTTAAAAAAAAATTAATCCTTACCACCCAACCCCCCCCCCCCCCACCCTTTCCCCCAATGGAATCAAACAAGAATAGTATACAAAGTACAGATTCAAATACAAATGCAAATACAGCAACAACAACAACAACAACAAAAAAGGTGCAAATGCCAAACGCAGAGATCCTCCGAAGTCAAACACCTCAGGACAGAAACTTGTTGGTTCATAGATGAACAGTCCGTCAAATTGTTCAGAATTGGGGAAAGTTACCCGACATGTCGACAACTTCGCTAGAGGATTGAATTGAGATAGAATTTAATATTCAGTAACTTAAAAATAATAAGATCTTTGTTTAACGAGCATTTTAGCGTTCGTTTTTCTTTTTTCTTCTCCTGGCTTCATTCGTCTGCTCCAGAGCCCTCAAAAGGGCAGCTTGGCTTTGAGAAGGTCTGTTGTTCTAGTCCTAGAAAGGGCTGGCTTTAAAGGGATAGGGTCTCGGGTCTCACTGTCAGTGGTTTAGGAAAATGAAGGAGCTTACACAGTTCAATAAGGGAAATAACTCCTTTTCAGTTATTATGTTCAGGTGTTACGTCCCTCTGCATTTTTTTTTTTTGGCTGCCATTATCCGCCAACGTTATCGGCGGATACTACCCGTGTTTATCCACCAACAATATCGGCCCAGGTTTATCCGCCAGTATTGGTGTTGACTAAATACAAACAAAACAACGACAACCGGATTTATTCCCTATTATTGTTGTTGCATTAAAAAAATGAAACACATCGATCCCCAATTTTTAAAAAAACAACTTATAAAAAAACAACACCGGTTTGAGAATCGAATCACGGTCACCCGCTTGATAGGTGGAGATGCTGGCCACTACGCTATAGCGGACCCTGTATAATTGTGAAGGAATTTTTCGAAAATAGACATGACTAAACCAGTTATCGGCGGATAAACACTTCGTCGTTGTTTTTGTTTTTTTTACCACCCCTCCCCTGCGTACACTTTTCATTCATGCTCGGCTGCAGCTACCCCACCTCCTCACCCACCTCCCTCGTACGAGGGCTTGACCATTAGAATGATAGAGCCCTGATGTATTAAGACTTTAACTGCCAATTTGCATGACCCACTTGACTGATTCATTAGTTACACAGCTTGTGTTTAGGTCTTTACTTTAGGAGGTTTCGCTGCTTTTGGCATCTACACCTTCCTTTTTCTTGTTTTATCTTTCTTGTTGTGGTAAGGATTCGTGCTTTTTAGAATTTTGCCTGGGCAGCGGATTGTACGGCCTGCTCTTCATGATTTACAACTGCCAAGGTATCTTTAAATTTTTCGTCCTTATCCGAGAAGACTAGGTGCTCGATTTTACCTACCATAGGACCAGGGACAGGAAAGTATAAGAAAAATCCCAAACTTCCAACATGCCTACACCGATCGGGATTTGAACCCGGTACCTTCGGCATGAGAGGCGAGCACCTTGCTTCTGAACCACCGTGTCCCCACTAGGTACACAGCTTGTATTGGACTTGTATATTTGACTCGAGTCATACGACTGTTTTGTTCATGTAAAAAAGTATATAAATCATGTTTAAAACATTCATTGCCATAACTGAAATGTATACGAAGGCTTTCCAGACCCCCCCCCCTTCCCCCTTGCTGGAAGTTCAATTCCACTCCCTCCCCTCTTCCCTCCCTCTGAGTATACGTATCTTATGGATCTTATCATAGACGAAACTTGATGAGTGAACGCCGTAAAAATGACTCCCCGAGACCCCGATTCGAACCTGGGATCTCCCGCACCTGGTTCAAGCGCCCTGTCCACTGTACCAGCGAGTCAACACTCTTTGTTTTCCCAAGAACTAACCGACTACAGGAACACATGTCGCAATTATTCATAGAGAAACAGAATATCCAAGTTTACGCCCGGGCTTACAGAAATATTCTTTCCTCGGCATCTTGATTCGCATTATTTTACACACCGTGGTAATTTAACGCTGCACCAAAGAGCGCCGCCACCAACCCAAAGTGCCTAAAGAGGACCCCGCCCAAAAAACAAAAATGAACAAGAAAAGCTTGGGATGTTAAAAGTGGTTCTCAAGCCTTTTCATGAAATCACAAATTTCAAATCAATCAAGATGACGGTGTTTGGAGGAAACGGGTGTTGGTCCGATCATCAGGATAGTCCTTACAGACAGCTATGTATTTATTTACTTGATTAACTACGTACTTTCATACCTTTCTGTTTTCTTTTCTATCTATTTATTCACTTTAAATCCCGTTACTTATTTACGAATAAACATCTGTCAATTACTTTTTATTTTGTTCTTTGAATTAATATGTACTTATATATCTACTAGATGAGCTACCGGGCATTGCCCAGAATAAACAATCATGTGATTCCCCCCCCCCCCCTCCCTCTCTAGTATAATAAAAGTAATAAACTACAGTCTTGCTTCAGAACTCTTGCGCACCAGAACACTACGCACCAAACTGAACGCTTGGCATGCACGGTACTATAATAGTACGAAACAAACATGCAAAAATACAGATGTTACATAGGTATTCAACATTGTTATTTATTAAAAATACATGCTTGAAGTAAACGACTTTTAATCATAGCCATCATCTTCCTTATCTCAATTGCCACCTTCCTGCCAAATTTAAGGCCTGAAGAGTGTATAGTTTGGTCAGTTAGTCATGCCAAAGGTTGCAAGTTACTGAAATATATAATAGATTTAGTTATCTCTAACCACTGAGTCATGCATTCCAAACGCAGTCTCAGCACCCCCCCCCCCTCGCGCCTCCGGAAAAAAGGGTGTTAATTCCACTCATTCTAAAAAAAAAAAAAAAAGAAGCAATAAAACACCTGCAAGTGCACGGTACAAGTGACTGATAAGTAAGTTCAAAGGCTTGTGAGCAACTTCTTGCAAGTCTTTGAACTCACGTATCAATCAGCGCTCCTATCCCATTTCATCGCGCTTCCTTTGGCTCATCCTTCCCTAACTTGGCAGTCTGGAGGATTTGAAAATAAAGAAAATGGGGGACACGTTGGTCTAGAGGCAAGATGCTCGGCTCTCGTGCCAAAGGTGCAGGGTTCGATTCCCGGTCGGTGCGGGCGTGTTGGAATTTATTTGGGGGAAAATTCCCCTGTCTGATCCTATGGTAAGTAAGATCGAGCACCTAGTCTTCTCGGATAAGGACCAAAAAAATCGGAGGGCCCGTGTGCACGTTGCGCACGTTAAAGATACCTTGGCCGCTGGAAATCGAGACGAGCAGGCCTGTCAAAGCCATTGGTTGGGCAAAATGTTAAAAAAAAATATTAAAAAATCCCTACTCCAAAAAACATTAACAACAAAAGACAAAAACAAGAAAAGCAGGAAACGAGCAGGAAACCTCCTAAAATAAAGAATTAAAACCAAAATAAAGAAGACGACAACTATAACCGAGGAAACCACCATGCAAAAGAGAGTACAACAGAGTCTTATATAATCTTAGGGATGAAACAGACTAGGGCTAGTGTAGACGCCAGACCGGTGGCTCGCCGCCATAGATAAATTTTTGCTTCACACTAGCACAACAGGCACTGCCCACACCGCGCCTCGGCGAGACGAATAGTTAAATTCAACATAACGTTATGAAGAATGAGACTAACATTCATAAATAATGAGAGAAATATTTATAAATAATGAAGCTAATATTTATAAAATGATGAGGGTAATATTTATGTGTTTTTTTTTTTTAAAAGAGCAATATTCAACATCACATTATTAATAACGAAACTAATAATTGACATGACGATCGCAACCTTAGTTCCTATTCGTTCCATCTCCATTTTCTGAGAAAGAAAACAACAACTGGAGATCTTTAAGTATTTAGAAGAAGTGTAACAAATGCACACTCTGACACGTCTTTAAAATGCGTTGTGGCACGAGCTGTTTCACAGATCCGATTCATTTTCACACCTTATCATAATACTAAAGAAGCAAACTTTTAATGTCTAATTTCTCAGTTCTGCAAAAAGTGGAGTTGGAAGAAAAAAAGAACTAAGCTGACGTTATAACAATGAATAAACAGAAAACAATTTTTTTTTACACATTCGCGTTATCCCACTCACCTGATGTTTTGTATGAGCAAATCCACAAAATTGCACAGAAATAGGAATCTCACCCTTCATTATCGCAGAGTACACACACGCAAGGTAAAACAAAACCAACAACCACTGTGGCCTGCTTTCTCACGAGTTCTTGCCCCTTGTGTTTATAAACACTCTAATGAACGTCAAAAGTGCAGGGAGCGGAAATAAATCAGCGTCGGGCGAGTAATCGTGCAGTGTAATTACTTACGGGAGAATTTCCGACATGAATTTTACTTGCGGGCTTGGATACCATCAGGGATAGCTAAGCTATAATATATCGGAGCAGCAAGAAAAATAAATATCATATTTAAAATATCAGTACACAGATATATATATCAACAGGGAAGGAATTTCCCGACTATATAATAACGATTTCACAGAATGAGTATCGGACGCTGGAGTTGGAGAAAATGTTGAAATGGCCCTCCCCCCGGAAACGGACAACGTTCCCATTTTGAATGGATGTCGGGTCGGGCGTCGGGGTTTAGAACGAACAAGCGACTCGTTCTCATTGAAACCAGAGACGTGATGGAATGGTTGGTTGGGAGGGGGTAGATTAAGTCCTACCAAGGAGCTTACAATACTCCTTGAGTCCTACTGTTATCTTGACAGTGTTCATTGTAGAATGTTCTCCGCGGATGACACTGAAAGCCTTTGGCATGTTTTTGAAAAAGAAACTTGCCCGTGCCATCAAAACCTACGGAAATCTGATGAGCAGGATTCAGGTCAAGTTTGCACATAGGAATGATACCGTTCCTACGTAGATCCGCTGATTGCAACTTCGCGCTGACGTGGGTTTGATGTAGGGAGCCGGCCCCGCCTTACGGTTATTACACCAAACCTTACGTCAATCCTATACAAATCTACATCGGACTGACGTAGGGATGCTGGCTGGGTCTCTCTCACTTGCATTTCCTGCTTTGCCCATTACAAGCAGAGGAAAACATCCTATTCCCCGTGCTTACATAAAAAAAAATAAGCTTTTCTCGGCATCTTGATTCAAGTATAATTTTTATTTGATATACGGTGAGGAATTTAATGTTACACCGGAAAGTGACTCCAAACCACCGAAAGATGACACCGCCAAACAAAATACCGACAGAAAATGCTGGTAATATTAAGATGGAAGCGCATATCCGTACAACATGTTTGCGGATATGGACCGTGCATATCCGTACAACGCACACAATTCGATGACGTAGAAGACACACCGGAATGACCTTGTTAATTTGCATAGTTTTTAAAAATATGAATCGGCTTAAGAGCAAAACAATCCGACTTCAGCAGCTCGGAGATTGCGTGATCTGCGCTAATAATATACGTGAGTGTACGTCGATCACCAATGGCTACCCCAGCCCCTTTTCGCCTGATTAGTCAATCTGTCTACCGCTCATTGATACAAACTGACTAGACCCTCACGCCCCCAGGTCCATCTGACTATTCCATGTGTTGTCATTTTAAATTCGTGAACACCGTACCGGTACCAAGTTTTGTTTCAGCAAAACCTTCACCAGTCGTCGCGCTTTTTGGTAAACATGTTGTACGGATATGCACTGTCCATATATCCATACAACGTATTGTACGGATATACACTTCCTATTAAGATAGAAAACGCTGGCATCTCGTCTAACAACAGACGCTTCTTTTGATGAAGCAGGAAAGTGGGAAAAGCTCAACCCTAGGTTCTGTATAGACAAGGGGACAAGTAGAAAAGTATCAAACATCCGCAGGAACAGATTTCATTCCTTTTCTGTTCTTCAAACTAAAAAAAAAACAACAGAAAAAGAAGAGGCAGTTACTAGGATGACACAATGCTGACAAACCTGGCTAGACATAACCACATTTAACAAGGTAAACTCAGTCACTTATGGGGTACCCATCCCCCCCCCCCAACAAGGTAAACTCAGTCACTTATGGGGTACCCCCCCCCCCTCCCACCAAAAAGGGGGGGGGGGATAATGAGCTCGGGATGGAAAAAAATTTGCAAAACGCGACATGGAAACGAATGAGCTCAACTTTGAAAAGTGTCCTCAGTGACAGGAGTACCAGTACGTAGCCGCAATTCCATTCGTCGGGCTGCAAACTACATTCTTTCAAGATAAATTTACATGAGGCCCGTATGTTTATAGGTTTTATAGTTGTTTCGGAGTTCTCGACCTGTTTTGCAACTCGTTCTTAGACGGTGGGTGACAACGCTATCAGATTCGTTTCATGACCCCTTTCATCCGGCGCGGGTTTAAGGCTGAGATTTAGGCCGTCTAGAATGGAGCCTTTCACGTGGCAGAGATTACGATTATCATCTGTCCCATTTCTCGAGTCTCTTTTTTCCCCACAACACAAAGAATGAAATAAGTGTGATGCGTGAGAGGATTAAGTATTTAGAACGAAAGAAAACGAACACAAGAGGTTCAATTAACCTGACCTGCTTCAATTTATTCTTCCACAATCTACAAATTTATTGACTAGAGCAAATAAAAAGAGTGGCACTTTCTTTAAGGTCAAAACATAACTTACTACTAAATAGATGAATAGAGGATGGATGGATGGATGGATGATTTATGTATATAAATAAAATATTTACCTACACCTGGTTTTATGTACTATAGACTTTCATTTAATAGCTCGCTTTAACTGCCGGGCCGTCAGACAGACTCTGGCGGGCCTACCTTACGGCAGGTCCACAGCCCGGGATGCACAACATAGCACCGGACTACCTTCCACGGAACTTTTAGAACAAGTCCCTAGTAATTTCATTCTGGGAAGGGAAAAGTCACGACATTGTTTTAAAATGCGATACATAAAATATTTTTAAGGGACAAAGCCCCCCGGGGGGGGGGGGGCGGGGGGGGGGG